>RJWM01011373.1:0-58738 GCA_004363535.1 Dasyprocta punctata | reverse complement strand
AAAAAAAAAAAAAAAAAAAAGATATATCATGTACAGATACAAATTCTCTAATTCCCTATGATGAGTGTGATCATTATGTATATTTAAAAAGTACCAATAAACTTAATTAACTTTTTAAAATGATGGGGAAATAAGATATTTTCATGATAAAGAGTACCTAAAAATTTATGACCACCAAATCAACACATCAAAAATTTCCTAAGGGTATCCTAGGAAAAGAAATAAGCCAACAATGACAGGATGTCTATTAAATGAATAGAATAGGTAAACATGCAATTAAGTAGAAAGGAAAGAAACCAAAAGGGGCAATGGAAAACTAATGAAAATGACAGGAATAAGTCAATACTTTTCAATGTTAATTTGCAATATAGAGAGACAATTCACCAATCAAAGGAGACAGGTGAACAGAATGAATTGAGAAACAAAATGCCGTGTTTTGGTATACAAGAAACATATTTAACTTGAAAATAAATTCAAGAGTAAAAATCAAGGAATGGAAGACTATTCCATGCAACAGGTACCTGAAAACAAACAGGTATAACTAACCTGGTTTCAGACAAAGTGGGCTTTACATATTGGTTTACGGAACTGTACAAAAGGAATAGATAACAGTTATAAACATATACACACCAAACTGCAGTGCACACAGCTTCATTAAACAAACACTAACAGATGTAATAGATCAGATAACACCGATACAGTTATTGTTATTATATGTACGGCCGAAATGAGCATAGCAACAACACAATTATTATGGGAGAGCTTGCTACCCCCTTCTCAAATAGACAGATCAATTAAACAAAAAATCAACAAAGAAGTATTACATTTTAAGCAAACCTTTGAACAAATAGACTTAATAGATATATACAGAGTATTATATCCAACAACAGAATAGATTCTTTTCAGCAGTACATGCTACTCCTTCCAAGGCAGACCACATTCTAACTTTAAACCATGCCTAGATAAATGCAAAAGAAGCAAAATTTTGCCATGCATATTTTCGGATCAGAGCAAAATGAAAGTAGAAATCAATAGAAGAAGAAGCAACAGAAACTATGCAAATATATGGAAATTAAATCACACACTACTGCACAATCAATGGATCACAGAGGAATTTAAGGACTAAAATAATTACTAAAATTAAAGAATAATGGTAATATGACATACCAGAACTTATGCAACAGAAGGAAAATGATCCCAAAGGGAAGACTGTAGTGATGAACACTTACATCAGAAAAATAAAATGAGCTCAAATAAATTTCAGAATGATGCACCTAATGATCAGAAAGAAAAAAAAGCCAAGAACAACCCAAATCCAGAGCTTATATAAGGAAGAAAGTTAAAAATATCAGTGAAGAAATCAATGAAATGGAGACTCAATAAATAAATACATAAAATACTTTGAAAAGCTACTTCCTTGAATGAACAAAATGCTTAGTCACTCTTACCAAAAAAGAGAAGAAAAGACACAAATCAATGCAATTAGAATTAAAAAATGTGAAATCATAGTAAGCAACACAGAAATCCAGAAAAAATTTTGTCTAGTAATTCACAAAACTATATGCCAAAAATTGTTCAAATCAGAAGAAATAAAAGGATAACTGTGTACATGTGAATTACCAAAACTAAACTAGAAAGACTTAAAAAATTCTTTCAAAAGTTCAATAAAAGGTAATGAAATTGAAGTGATAATAAAAACATTACAAGTAAGAAAAGTCCTGGACCTTATAGATTCACAGCTAAATTCTACAAGAACTTCAGGGAAACTCTAATACCAATATTCCTCAAATACTTTAATGCAATCAAGAGGGAAGGAATAATTAAAAAGATCATTCTTGGAAATTAACATAGTCTTGATTCCTTATCCAGATAAAGACATAAACATTCAAAAATAATAAAACTGCAGACCAGTTTTATCTCTCTAATAAAGATGAAAACATCCTTAATAAGATACTGACAAACAGAATGAAACAAATCCTCAATATCATACACCACAAGAAACAGGCTTAGGTTTTCAAGAATGGTTTCACCTATGCAAATCACTAAATACAATTCATCACCTAAACAGAAGCTAGGCAAAAATCATATGATAATTTCAATAGACTGAGATAAAGGCTTTAACACAGTACAACATCTATTCATGATAAAAACTCTGTACACAATAGTTATAGAATGATCTTGTCTCTATCTGACAAAAGCCATTTATCAACAATCTACTCCCAACATCGTATTAAATGGGGAAAAACTAAGTGCTTTCTCGCTAAAATCAGGAGAAAGGCAAGGATGTTCATTATCATCAATCTTGTTGAATGTAGTCCTTGAAACATATGCCAGTGCAATCATGAAAGAGAAAGAAATAAAAAAGATATGTATAGAAAAAGAATGAAGACAAAGTATCATTATTTGCAAATGGTATGATCTTATACTTAAAAGACCCAAAGAACTCAATCAAAAGACTCCTAGAATTACTAATCAAATTCAGCAGTGTAACAGACTACAAAATAAATGTACAAGAATCAATAGCATTCCTTTACACTAGTAATAAATTTTATTAAATAGAAATTAGGAAAACAATACTATACATAGTAGCACAAAAAATTAAGTACTTAGGAGTTAACCTAAGCAAGGAAGTGAAAGAATGAAAATTACATCTCTCTGACATCAGCAATTGGAAATATTACCCATTGCTGTGTAGGCAGAAACATTTAAAAAATGGCCATGTGCAGATTTAATGCAATCCCAATTGATACACCAACAACATTTCTCACGAATCTAGAGAACAGAATCCTAAAATACATGTGAACAAGAAGAAAGCTAGAATGCCAAAAACAATCCTGGGGAACAAAAGCGAAGCAGGTGCCATCATAATCCCAGACTTACAGCTGTATAATAAAGCTACAGTGAGATATATATAGATATAGATACAAATATAGATATAGATAGCACCATATAGATATTACATATATATATATATATATATATGACAGAAGTTCAAATAATTCCCCAAGTTAGAGTTGTTTCTAAAATACTTACTATATATGCTAATTTGTTTCATTTATGCAGGAGCCTCTCTTAGTTATTTGCAAAGAAAGTTTTATGCTATTGCTATTGTATATCTGTTTCATTTTTGAAAGGGATCTTCTTTATCTATGTCTTATATTGTATTACAATGTATAAACTATTTTAATTTCTTTTTATGAAATTTAATTTTTTACAAAATAAAAATATAAAAAGATTATAGTTTCTAAGTATTACAATTAGATCTATTTAAAAACCAGTATTATATACACACATCTAAACACACACATTCACACACACAAATCAACAGACATTGCTTCAGTTAACTAGCCAGCACAATCACAAATATGCCAAATTGAATATATATATGTGTGTATGTGTGTGTGTGTGTGTTAAAAGCATATATATTTCTAGCTGAATAAACCATTACACATCAGTGACACATTACTGTTCATGTTTGTCATGGAAAATAATGCATAATCATTTATATTAAATAGTAAAATAGTAATCAATACAATATGTTCATTACATAAGTAAAAGGACATGGTTTCATGTTCATATCATTATTGATTCCTTTTTAGTAACTCTATCAATATTACAGTTTTTATAAAACTTTTTATCTCTAGAATAGTAAGTAGGTATATGGTATATTTTTATAGACTTGATAGAAATTATTCTTTTACTTGATTAACATTTCTTTTTACTGAGAACAAATAAAAACATATCCAAGAAAGCAAAAACCTAATTTATACTTCAAGTACAAATTTATCATCTTCCCAATGTATTCTTAGCATTTTTCTGAAACATCATAAATATTATTCATATAATATGCTGTATTTTAATAATGATTTTACATACATAAAAAAATATCATAAATCATAAGATTTCCTAACAGCAAGGTGACATTCTCATTTTCAGGCAAAGGTAATGAAGGAGGTATTTTGACACAAGAAAAATTACTATATATATATTAATAAAACTATACTTAATGCAATTATATATAATTATAGCTTCATGACTTTATATCCATATCTATTGCAATGCAAAGCTTATCTTGGACTTTATGTTTAGTTCTAAAAATTGCTCAAAGTATTTAATATATACTTTTCTGTCTATAATTTTACATTTCAGAGTTATTTTGCTTGTGTAAAATGATCATTGGTGGTACTGAATAATAATTCAAAGCATAGCACAAAGGGGCTGGGAATTTAGCTTAGTGGTACAGTGCCCGTATGGCAAACTTGAGGTCTTGAGTTTGATAGCTGGTACTCCCTCTTCCTGCAAAAACAGCATAGCACATCTATTTTACTCTAATTATAAATAATTTTAATTATGTTATAGCAATTAGTTTCTGAAATAAAAAGTAACTAAGAATCACTTTTCAAAGTTTCGCAGACTTATGTGAAATAATGAATGGCACTTTAGGCAGGATAGAGTATGATGATTAGGAAGCCACTCCGGTCTCCCTGGCAGGGAGTGACCTTTGTTTCCCCTGTGGGGAACTCTTCTCTCAAACTCTGCCTTTCTCATTGAGGAGGGGAAGTGCTGTCACCAGTGCCTTCCCTGACATCTGATCATTTACTGCTCTACCTTTCCAACCTCTGGATCCCTCACTAATCTGGGCTCCTTCCTAGAGCACCTTCTTTTCACCTGCTCGAGGTTCAGAGGGTCCCTCTTTAAATCACTGTGAGTGCGGGCCTGAAACCTCACAGGGTGCTTCATTCCAGTCAACTCTCAATGAAACACGGGTACACGTCTATATGCACATATCCCTTATAAAAATAAATAAATAAACTTTTTCCTGGTACTTAACACCTACAAGGTATAGCTGCAAGCAGTAATCTATATCCGATGGCTGCCCTGTGAAATTGCACCTCACGATCAATTTTGCCAGCCACACATGAGAAGGATCATCTTACCACAAAGTCATTGAATGCATTATTTTTATATCTATCAGTTATGGCAGTAATTTTTAAACTGTTGATCAAACATGTTACAAGGTCCTGAAATCAATTTATGGGGTTGAAACAATTATTTATAAATATATACATGTCTGACTATACATATATGCTTAGAACATTGTAAATAAAATTTAGAATGAATCATATATTACAATCCAAAATTTGTTTTTTACTGTAGTCCACACTCAACAAATATTGAAGACTTCTGAGCCAATCTATGTGCACTAATGGATTTTCTCAGAAGTTTGTCCTACTTTAATGAATCCTTCTCCTCATCTTTTTTTTTTTTTTTTTTTTCCCGCGGCACCGGGGCTTGAACTCACAACCTCGCGCCTGCCAGGGCAGGTGCTTAAGGCACTGAGCCAAACTTCCGGCCTTCTCCTCATCCTAATAGAGCAATTGTTGACCCACTTTCATGTGGCTATGTGAAGGGCAGTAAAGTGACCCATAAATTAAGGAAAAGCTTCTTTCAGTTCCACTATGAGACTGACATTGATACCTCATTAAAATCCTTTACACCAAGAAGTGCTATTCAGTGTTCTGTGGATTTGTTTTTAGAGTCCAAACCAAGAAAAGTTCTTCAAGTGTCTAAATACTTATTTAAAACAACTCCATACCTAGATGTCAAGAAAAGTATTTCAAGTCTGCCCACAGGTTTTCCTGGTAGGCAACAGATAAAAAAAAAAAATTGTAATCCAATTCCCTTCACCTGCTTTCTGATAAGACACTCCTGATTCCATTTCCTGATGTAGAACTCTCAGAACAGGCGAGAACATGCCCAGTTATAAAAGTGTGACAGATCTGGGTTTGCATCCATACCTCACAGATCTTTTCCAGTGATACTTGGCTGTGTTACAGAATTCATTTGAGCCATATTTTTTTCCTTATCTGTGAAATGAGCATACGCCTATGTACCTCATGTGTGGCACCTTGAGAATTACACAAGCATGCGTGCCAGGCCTTTCATGTAGCAGTTAGCGTATAAAAAGTACTTCATACAGAGGGATCTCAGTTCACAAGCTTAATTTGTTCTACATTTTGTAAAAAATGACTACGTTCGTGTTTTGTGGGAAAGATGGCCAAAATTGTGTTTGTCACCCCGTACAGAGTCTGCAAACAAAAACAAAATTTTGCCAGAAGCTTCCGTTTGCGAAGCAAATTGTTTTGCAAGCTAAAACATTCATCAACCAAAGTACCATTGTGATTAGTAGCCCAAGGTAGATTAACAAGCATCTTAATTTTAATTATTTACTCTACCCTATGATAGAAATATCCTAGTACTGAATTATATATTAAACCAATTAGAGATGCATAATATTGATTAGCATCTTAATTTCATTTTTATATAGCCTATTCCAAATTGTCAGCAATAAGTTGTCATATACAAAAAGTTGATACTGTGCAGAGCAGATACTGAAGCTAGTGTGCGCTTTCCTTTGGTTGTGAGTCTGCTGCACTAATGTCTCACATAGATCCCAGAGAGAGGCAAGTGTAGGGTGATGCCAGCACCTGTGTGTGTAAATATATGTGTGTGCATCTTGGAGGAGTGTGGAAGACAGTAGGCAAGTTTTAAAGCATTTGTTTATAAATGCAACTAAATATGAAGTGGTAATCGAATCTTTTTCATAAATCTTCAGTTGTGTTGCACAGAGACTACCATTGAAACAGAAGTGAAATCTACATGAAACAGACACTAAGTAGACCTTGTTCAGACTCCTCTCTAAAGAACTTTTGGGTACTAAGGACTGAACATAGGGTCTTCTTACTGAACTACATTCCCCGATCTTTTTTGTTTTCTATTTTGATACAGCGTCTTTATAAGTAATTAAATTGTCCGTGTTGGGCTTCAACTTGTATTCTTCTGCTTCAGCCGCTCAGGGTACTGGGACTGTAGGCATATGCCACGCTCCAGTTGTTTTTGTTTTTGTTTCTAAATCCACAGAACATTGCAACTCTACAACAATGTTCTATAAACAGAATAAAGTAATTATCACAGTTGTGGGTTAGATATTAAGGAGGATAGTTTGTCTCTTTTTCTCCTTTCCCATGTGTTCTCTCTCCATGTAGTACTTTACATCCTACTAAAACATGATTCATTTCCTTTTTTTTTTTTTTTTTAGCTTTCTTTCAGTCTCAGTTTTACTGATTTCTGCTCTCATCTTTATAATTTCCCTCCTTAATTTTGGTTGAGGACGGGTTTGTTGTTTCTCACGTATTTTAAAGTTGCTAAAAATGTTATTTATTTGGGCTTGCTCTGTTTTCATAATGTGAGCATTGATTGTGATGAATTTTTCCCTTGGAACTGATTTCATAGTGTTCCAGAGTTTCGGTGAGTAAAGTCATTGTCACTAACGTCCAGATATTTTTAGATTTCTTCTTTGATTTCTTCGGTGGCTAATTGGTTGTTTAGGAATACACTGTTAATTGTCCAGGAGCTTTTGTCTGTTCTGAAATTTCTTCTGTGCTGATTTATGTTTTCATTGCACTGTAGTTGGATAGTATAAATGGAATAATTTTAATTATTTTGTATTACTTAAGCTGACTATGTGAACTGGCATGTGATCTAGTACCATGCAAAAAGTACCATATTCTGCCAAAAAGAATGTATACTGTGTTGTAAAGGGGTACTCAGTATATAGCCATTCAATTCATATGCTCAAGGGTGTGGTTCAGCTCTGAATCTTTTTTTTTTTTTTTTTTTTTTTTTTGGTATTGGGAATTGAACTCAGGACCTTGTGCTTGTCAGGCAGGAACTGTACTGCTGAGCTGTATCCCGAGCCCCTTCTTTATTGGTTTTTTGTTTAGTTGAACTGTCTCTTTGTGAATGTGGGCTGTTAAAATTCCCTGATATGATTGTTAATATTTATTTGATCATTTAATTTAAGCAGTTTTTGTTTTATGAGGATAAGTGCTGCAGGATTCCATCCACATACATTTATCAGTGTTATCTCTGCTTTTGGGTTGTTCTTTTACCTAGTATATAGTGTCCTATTTTATCTCTCCACTTGAGCTTTAACTTGGAGTTTACCATGTCTAATAGAATTGCTACTCTTGCTTGTTTTCAGAGTCCTGACGCATGTAATATTGTTTTCTGTTCTTTAATTTTTAGTTTATGAATATCTTCTTAGATTACATGAATTTCTTGAATGAAACAGATTGTTGGAGTCTATTTTTTTATACTGTCTTCCAGTTAGTGTCTGTTGATTGGACTCTCCAGTAACATTGAGAGATATTACTGAGATGTGTTGGTTATTCACTATTATTGACTTCCTTATCTGTTGGTGTATCATCTGTTTTTGTTTATCTTTTCCCTGTTTTTTTCTTGTTGCTTATCCATTGACCTCATTAGTTTCCTCTGTGTTTTTGGTGTGTCCAGTTTGTTGTTTTTGTCCGTAATATTCTTGAATACTTTTTTAGAACTGGTTTAGCAATATATATCTTCTGAGGTGGTCTTTTCATGGAAATGCCTTATTTCTTCATTTATTTTGAGGGATAGTTTTGCTGGTTAAGTTAATCTAGGTTGGTTATTATTTGCTCCTAGAGATTGAAATATTTCACTCTAAGTTCTTCTCCCCTTAAAGGTTTGTGCTGAGAAGTCTGCTGTGATGCAAATCAGTTCACTTTTATGTATTAACTTTTGTTTTTCTCTGGCTGCCTTGAAAGTTCTGTTTTTACATTTTTTGGTTTTGTTTTTGTTGTTTTTTTGGTGGATATATGTGAGAGTTTCATAAGGATGTACCTTTGTGAACTTCTCCTTTCATCATAATTGTCTGGCGTTCTATAAACATTGCTTGCTTGTATTTTAAAATATTTTCTTGTATTTGGGAATGTGTCTTCCATAATTACTGTAAGGATGATAATAAATCCATCTGTGCTATCTAGATTTTCTCTAACTCCAATTAATCTTAGATAATTTTTCTTGTTGTCTTCTAAATAGCTACTGAATGATTTTCTCTCATTCTCTTCTTTTCTTTTTGGCTTCTTTGAGCTCTTTATTGTAATCATGATTTTGTCCTCAATATCAGACACTCTGTCTTCACATTGATCATTTCTGCAAATTCTATGATGCTTTTTAAATTCAGGTGTTTCTCTCTGATAACGTTTTGAGGATTCTTTATCCATGCTGAAATTTTAAGTCAAATTTTGAGCTGTTTTGACTAGTTTATCTGTTTTTTTACCTATTTCTCCAAGATTCACTGTGGATACATTGAATACAATTGCTGTAAACTGTTGGTTATATATTTTTGAACTTATCTATTTTCTTTGTCCCTTCTAAGCACTTCATAGATTTCTTCTGTCTGGCATTTGTTTTCTTCTCCCTTTGTGACCCCCTTCTCTGCTTTATGAGAGTTTGATGGGAGGAGATCTTTTTCCTTGTTTCTCTATTCTGCTACTAATACCTGTGATTATTTGCATCTCTCTGTTTGTGTCTGTATATATGCTTGTCTATCTTCTACCTATCTGCAGCTTTTTAAACATATGCATCTTCCTTTTTTTTTCCTCCTCCTATTTTTTTTTTTTTGGCAGGGGAGGATTACTGCAGTTTGGAGACAGAGGGGTGAGGAGAGTTTGTAACTTACATGGAGCTATTTATGGGAGGTTTCCCCAGCTTTGTATGTTCCCTGCTAGTATTTACAACTTCTGTCAATTACTTCATGTGATTCTGACTATATTTTGCTAAGAGAATTTCTTCAATTTATGACAGCATCCACAGATTCTGTCTTATAATGCTTCATGTTCATGTGATGAAAGAATGATCCCAGAGATGCAAGAATGGTTCAACAATTGTAAGTCAATAAATGTAACAATCACTTAAACATGAGCAAGGTCATAAACTGCGTGGTCATGTTGATAGATGCAGAAAAGTTTTCTGCACCCTTTCATGATAAAAACCCTAAAGAAAACAGTTGTAGAAGGACCATATCTGAATATGACAAAGGTTATTCATGATGTGCCAATGGCCAGCATTATATTAAACGTTCCCCTTAAAATCAGGGGCAGGGTAAGAATATCCACTATTACCTCTGCTATTCGACATAGTACATGAAATATTAGCCAAAGCAATTAGGCAAGAGAAAGAAATAAGAAATATATATATATATATGAAAGAAAGAACTCAATTTATCACTATCTGCCAATGACATGATTCTCTACAAAGAAGACCCCAAAACTCTTACAATTAATAAACAGCTTCAACAAAGTAGCAGGATACAAGATCAACATATAACAATCATTAGCATTTGTGTACACCAACAATGAATAGGATGAAAAAGAAGTTATGAAATCAATACCATTCACAGTTGCTTCAAGGTAAAAAATCTAGAAATTAACCTAACCGAGGAAGTGAAAGAGCTCTACAAAGTGAGCTACGGTACTTTGAAGAAGTAGGCCGATGAAGACATCAGATGATTGGAAGGTATACCTTGCTCCCAGGTAGACAGAAGCAATATTGTCAAAATGGACATACTTCCAAAACTGCTCTACAGTTTCAATGCAGTCCCAATCAAAATAGCAACAGCATACTTTACAGATCTAGAGAAAATAATCCTAAAATTCATATGAAAACAGAAGCAACCAAGAAGAGCAGAAGTAATTTTGGGTAGTAAGAAAAAAGCAGGAGGCATAGGATTACCTGACTTCAAGCTATACTACAAAGCAACAGTGATTAAAAACATCATGGTACTGAAACAGTGGGACAGAAGCAAACACATGGGTCAATGGAAGAGAATTTAAGCTACATAATCTTCCCCAGACATATTCAACTATTAGATTTTCAACAAAGGGTCCAACAGCATATGTTGGAGGAAACATAGTCTACTCAACAAGTAAGTGGTGTTGGGAAAACTGGTTACCTCTTTTTAGAAGAGTGAAACTGGACTCTTATCTCTCACCACAGACTAAATTAAAGTCAATATAGATCAAATATCTAAACATTAAAACAAGCCGGGCGTGGTGGCACACATTTTTAATCCCAGCACTCCGGAGGCTGAGGTAGGAGGAGCATTGTGAGTTCCAGGCTGGCTTGGGCTACAACGTGAGTGCAAGACTGGCCTGAGCTACATAATGCGACCCTGCCTCAAAAACTAGAGCTGGGTGTTTGGCTCAGTGGCTTAATCACTTGTCTGGCAGGTGTGAGGCTGTGAGTTTGATCCCCAATGCCGAAAAAAAGATTACAAGAATTAAACATTAAAACACAAATATTAAACCTTCTGGAAGATGAAATAAGCAAAACACTTGTGGACTTGGGTGTAGGAAAGGATTTTGTGAACAGAACCTCATTTCCATAAGAAATATCAGTGAGAACTAACAAGTGTGACTACATCAGACTAAAAATCACCTGTGCAGCAAAATAATCAATCAGTAGAATGAAGTGACAGCCAACAGAATGAAAAACATTTTTCCAGCTACTCCTTAGACAGAGGGCTAATATCTTAAACATACAAAGAACTTAAAAAATAAAAAATAAAAAATAAAACCAACCCTAAAACATCCAAAATTAGAAACCCAGTCATTAAATGGGTGACAGAGATGAACAGGAACTTTGCAGAGGAAGAAATATAAATCACCAAAAATGTATTAAAAATGGTTCAGCATCTCTGCAAATTAAAACTATGCTAAGATTCCATTTTACTCTGGAAAGAACACCAATCATTAGAAAATTGTACAATATCTAATGCTGGTGTGGCTGTGTGAAAAAAGGAACCATCCTGCATTGTTGGTGGGAATATAAACTAGTACTACTATTATGACAATCAGTATGGAGATTTCTCAAAGAAACTAAATTAGAAATCCCAAGTACAAGATACGGGCATAAAAACTTTCTCCAATCAACATTTGTGCAAATCTTCCTTTTATATGAACTAAGAGACACTAATAGATAATAATAAGCAGTGCATTAATTATTGTTGGTTTCCTATCATCTTGCTATAAACTTTTGCTTTACCTTTTTTCCATAAAATAAAAAAAAATAAAAAAAATAAATTCCTTTCCACCTAGCTATTCCCCTGCTAGTTATCTTCCCCAAAGAGTTTAAGACAATGAAGCACAGGGATGCATGCATACCAATGTTTATAACAGCACAATTCATAATAGCTAAATCATAGAAGCAGACTATACACTCATGGACAGATGACTGGATAAAGAAGATGTGGTATTTACATTTCATGGAGTTCTACCTGGCTATAAAGAATGATACATTTGAGATATTTGTAGGAAAATGGATGCACCTTCTAAAATACAATACTGAGTGAAGTAAACCAAGCACACAAGCTTAAATACCATATGGTAACTCTTATTTGAGTGAGGCAAAGTACAAAACAAAACAAAACATAAAAAGAAAATGGTAAAGGATAAATAGAAAGATACAAGGGGATAGATGACTTGCAGTAAGGAAGTGGCTCAAGAAACAAGGGCAAATGGGGAGAAGGAGGGAAAGGGGAATTAAGAGGAATGAAAATGTGCCATGTACAGGAACCTAATAACCCCAATTAATTAAAACACTAAATACCATAATATCAGGTAAGAAAAATTATATCTACAAGTACATAAAAGAGAATAAAGGAGTCCCAGGATCAGAGTAGAGGAGACGGGGTAGGAAGAGCATTAAAAAAAGCTGTAATATGTACATGTAACCACTCCCTAGGATGATTGTAGACTGTGTGAATTGCAAACATGTACTAATTTAAAAAAAATGCCTCCCCAAATTTAAAGTCCTATTATTTCTAATGATATCACCAAGAATGTAACTATTTGATATAAATTAATAAAAATAGTTGACAAGGAGGCAGTATAAAATCCACTTTAGTATAGATTATTTATATACAAGTAGAAGCAGAGACTCATGGTTTGCGTTCTAACTCTGAATCCTGAGACTTTGGATACACTACTTAAATTGTCTATTTCTCTAGGTGATTCATCAAGAAAAGAGAAATGGAATTATCTATACTGTTCTACCTCACAAGATAGTTGCAAAAATGAAATGAAATACTTTATAGTTAAAGCATAATAAATTATAATGCTTATAAAATTTAAACATAACAAAGTCACTTTTTAACTTCCTGTGATAAAGTAGCTGCCAGGTAATAATTTGGTAACAGAAAGAGATATGACCCTTAACCTCATGATGCTTATGACCATTTCAGCAGTAATTATCTATCTGTTCATCAAACAGAATTAACAGGTCTGAAACTACATCCTAAATTTTTCTTATTCTCACACTGTCAAGTCTTTCTCTCACTGGTTAGTGAAAACTACTCAATCCAAAAATTCCTGCTATCATGTTAAATATTATGTTATCAAATATTTAAACTCTTTCAGAATATGTCTTCATTTCTAATAATACTCATTACATACTGTAGATTCAATAAGCTTTCATAAGCAAAATAATTTATTTTAATATCTGGCTCAATAAAAGTAATATTTATAGGATTGGATATTATGTTGAGAATTTTCCTATTTTTATTTAATCTAACAACACCAATAGTACTGTAGTGCCTAAAATACTAAGGGTGATTATGTACTTTCTTTTGCAGCTTATGTAACTAAAACAAGGAGAGGCTAATTAAGTTTATAGGTTGCAAACATTAAGTCATAGGGTCAGGACTTAAAATCACAGATTGGACTTCAGATCTCTAGTGTACGCTAAATATTAGCTGAAATTAAATATCATTATGGATAGATGAGCCCCAAAATGATTTGAAATATACATTAAACCAAAAAAAATTTTTTTCAAGAAAATGGCTAGATTACATTCACAATACCATAAAGTATAACTTTTCTATCCAATCACAAAAACCAATAAGAAAAATCAATTGAAGACCTGTACATAAATTCAATAAGGACCATTAAATGTTTAACAAAGAATTTGTGGTTCTTACAGAAAGAATATGGTAATTAATGTTTATGAATAACACAAAGGATGTCCTGAAAAAATAGAGTGAAGCCCTGCTTCTAGATAGGTAGTCTCAATACTATAAAAATATATGCTATTGTTTATACATTGTGTCAACTTGAGAGATCTAGAAGCTTAACTAAGGAATTTAGCAGCTCTATATCATGGGGTGTAGAGGACAAGGCATTATAGTTCTAGAGTATTGTTTATTGTGTCAATTTGAGAAGGTCAGAAGTTTGACTAAATGATTCAGCTGGGGGCCAGGGTCCTTACTTTGTAAATACCCTCATTCTGTGAAAGGAGGGCACAGAGATTTTTGTGAGTGCTACATCTGCCCTGGAGGCCAGGGGATGACCTGCATACAATATAAGGGAGGAAAAGAGGCTTCTTTCCCCCCTACCTTTTTGTTCTGGCTGCTTTTGCTGGCTTCTACCTTGAAGTGTTGTCCCAGTCCTATGCCACCATGTCTTGGAGCCAACTGATAATGGGCTGAAACTTCCACAAACAGTGAGCTAAATAAATCTTTCCTTACTTCATTTTGGGTGTCAGGTATTTTGTCTCAGCAATGACAGAAAAGTAACCAAGACAGAATTTGGTACCAGAGAAGTGGAATCATTGCTGTAACTATACCTGACCATGTGGTTTAAGAACCTTTGGAAATGGTTTGTGGGAAGAGTTTGGAAAGGTTGAGATGTCACTTGAAAAAATAGCCATAGAATGTTATTCTATATGGGAGATACTGGTCAGAGCTCAGAAGATCAGAAAACCAGGAAAGACCAGGCTCGGAAGGTTTCTGCTGGGAAGAAGGACTGCATTGATTGTTGTACTCTAGATGATGTATGTGATATCTTGGAAAACATTTATCTGTATTTTACTCATGTCAAGAGACTTTGCCTGAGACTTAGATTAGACGTAGTGGACTGATTAATCTGGCAGAAGAAATTTCAAGGCAGTCTAATGTTGAGGCTATGGCATGGCTATTGTTGGAGTATTTTAGTCAGATTTATGTTGTAAATCAAGAGCAAAGAGCCCAACAGAATGGTTTACAACATTGTGAGTTTGGCCAGAAAGGAAGTGCCAATAAAGCTGTGAACTGTGAAGATAGAGCTGAAGAAATCTTGATTGTTGAGAAGGAACAGAATAGAAAAAATGACCTGAAGGCATCACAAAATGGAAAATTCTGCAGAGGCAAAAAGACCACGTGGACCCATGGAATTAAAATCAGCTACTTCCAGGTGGCATAAGTTACTTATTAACATCTTATATTTGGAGTCTGAACAATCAGAATCTTTCTGTATTCCACAATCTCTCTCAGGAAGCACACATAGATACAGAGTAACTCTCTTCAAATTGTAACTCACCAGGAATAATCCAGATTAGATAAAGGAAGTATTTTAAGCCTTAGAATTTAAAACACAGATAATTAAAAAAAATACATCAAAGACAGTAAAGCGATCTTATAAGATTAGAAAAAGTTTGTGAACCTAAACAAGATTCTAAGAATCAAATCACTATCATTGTACAAAATACATGAGCTTCCAAAAGCAAAGGAAATATTCACATGGAGGAAGATAATCTCATGGAGTGCAAAAAAGATACTAAGTGATAGTTATTTTATTTAGAAGAAAATATAGTTTTAAATATTTAGAGAAATTATACCATTTTTGAAGAACAAAGATGATCAAACATAGGTATTATTGCTTTCTCCAAAGTAAAGAATTCAAATGAAAGTTAGAGCTAAACCGGACTTGGTGGTGCATGCCTTTAATCCCAGCATTTCGGAGGCTGAGTTAGGAGGAGCAATGTGAGTTCAAGTCTGGTTTGGGCTACAATGTGAGCACAAGGCCAGCCTGAGTTACATAGTGGGACCCTGCCTCAAAAAACTAGGGCTGGGAGTTTGGCTCAGTGGCTTAAGTGCCTGTCTGGCAGGCGCGAGGTTGTGAGTTCAATCCGTGGTGCCACACACAAAAAAGAAAGTTAGAGCTATTAGTTGGGCAAGGTTGTACATGCTTTGTGTCCTAACAGTCGGATCTGAGGCTGAAGGATTGCTTGAGCCCATGAATTAAAAATAAGCCTGGTCAAAACATCCAGATTCTGTGTCAGAACAAAACACATCAAAAAACAAAGTAAACAACCAACAATAGCAAAAAAACAAAAGAAAAGCAAAATGCCTGAAATCTATTATGTAATTCAATAAAGAAAAATTTCCTGAAATAAAAGAAGCTGAGTATCAAAAAGATAGCAGACATTCACTGAGAACACAATTCTAATCAACAGAACAAAAATACCTGGCTGCCTTTAGACATTTTATAGTAATATCCAGTGATAAAATGTATTAGAAACATGTGTTTACAAATCTGAGGGAAGACATGAACTGTTAATAATATTCTCAGAAATAAATAACACTCATACAAATATTAACAAACAAAACTAGTTAATAGTGAAATACAAGAAAGTAACAACTGATTTTAATAATGAACCAGAGTACAAAGTACCCTAATCAAAGGGACCAGTGATAAATCAAGAGTCATCTATGTATAGAACTAAAAAAAAGTACCAAAGCAAACGAAGTTGCAGAATAGACTGTATAATGCATTCTGAAAAAGTTAAAATGATGTAATTATCAGAAAACTGAAAGTGAAGAGAGATGAGGACAAACTGAAGAGGAGCTAATCACTTCCAGTCACACTGCAGGGAGTTCACAAATGCTGTCTGAAATTAAAACATGAAGCTAATGTATCCAGATTTTAATGGTATTTATAATCTTTTGCTCTTAACCATAAACACAAGTTAAAAATACTTTTGTTGTGCATATATATTTATGTTTAACAATTTTGAATTTTTGTCAGATATTCTTCCATTAAACCATATATTTTAATTATAAATAGCATGTGCATGCCTCTCTCTATAAACTTCCTCCTTTAATTGCATTGGAATATATTATATGATTGATGATGTTGATGAGCTGTTAAGGTTTTTTTTTTTGATACTTGTTTCCTGAGTATAAATATTTGGAGTGATTTGTGTTGTTTGTTTTATTTTATCTCACATATTTTAATTAGTGTTATTGGTTTTACAGATTAATGAGTTTCATTTTGGGCTGAAACTTCCACATACTTTAAATATTCCTCCCACTACCCCATCACTCACTCTTCTCCCCAGTTTTGCATGTCCTGAGGGATTTTTCATTAAGCATAATATATGTTGATTATATTTTCTTACAATTAAATTAAAAACATTTTTATAAAGTTGTGTATATTTTACATCCAAATATAAAATGATGATAATAAAACAATTATTAACCCTTCAGGTATCTATTTATATGAAGTAGCTGGTATTGGAGAAAAAAATCTACATATAAATTTGCTCTGGTACCTAAAAAATGTAAGTAGGAGAGAGAACGTTGTGCAAGCACAAAGGATATTTGCTCTTCTAATCTGGTCCTGTGGCCAGTGTCTGAATTTTACAAAAAGGATTTGAACATAGGAAATACATAACTAGCTGTAGCCTAGAACTAAGCTAGCCTAACAATTTGGAAGCCAAGTAAACTGGACATAATTAGAAGAGCAGAGTCTTGTTCATACTTTATCAACACATTTGAAATATCTGGTAGAGGTTTCTTGGGCATAATTATCAATCTGTCTTATAGAAATTAGAAATCAGTGGCAGCTGAGGTACCAACTTATTCAAGTATCTTTGAACTGGAAGAAAACATACAGCCGAAGAAGATAATTTTGGAAGAAATTTGGAAATGATTAAGGAGGTTCTAGAGAATTGTATGGTGCAAAAATCAGTGAAGTGCATGTAATTTAATCTTACTCACACTTTATACTAGGTAACCTTGGGAAACAGTTCAACTATATTTTTAGAAAACATCTGAAGATTACATATCTTCATTTCCTTACATTCAAATATATTGCCCTAAGACCTTGTGTCCTAAATATTGATGGAGTATATTATCGTTTCATCATACATGTAAAATAGTCCTAATCCTATATCTTTTTATCTCTCCTATCTGAAGAACAGTATACATTTAGCAAAAAATAGAAATTTCTTTGTGAAAATTATACTTATTCTTAAAATGTATTGAAATCCATATCTGCAAGACAGACACTACCTTATATCCTTCTGTGTGTGTAGAGTGGATTGTTGGACCACCTAGAAAATTTCAATTTAGAAAAAAATAAATATGACAATAAATTCCCATAAATAATGAAAAAATATATGTGTACACAATCTATCTACCTATCTACTTATCTAGCTACCTATCTGTCTATCTATCTATCTATCTATATTTGAAACATCAGTTGACTTGTGGAGTAAGTGGAACTCAATATGTGTTTATAGGCAACTGAATGTTTTGCCCAATTGGAGTCTCTCTGTTAACTTTCCATGTGCAATATTAAACACATGTAGATTCAGAAAATCAATTTTAAAAAATCTTTCAGAATTGTCCAAGTGTAAATGGGAAATATAAAAATGGCCTCAGACTAGCATTAGTGAAAGGGACACACACACATACACACATCTTTCATATGAAGCAGTATTTTTTGAAATTTTATTACATTTTAGAAGTGCCTTTGTGCATTGCATTTTTATTTTTTATGCTCCTTTTGTTGTTGTTGTTGTTGTTTTGTTTTTTGAAACAGTGTCTCACTATGTGGTTCAGGCTGGCCTCGAATTCACTCTGTAGCCAAGGCTGGCCTCAATCTAGCAGCAATCCTCCTGCCTCAACCTCGACAGTGCTAGGATAACAGGTATGTGCCACCACATCTTACAACTACCTTTTAAACTTAATAGAATTCATTGTGCAAAAACTGCAGGAATTTTCTGATGTTATCACTAAAAAATTTGAGTACATATCATGTACGCCTGAATTTTTAATTAAAATTTCGCTTTTATTAGGGTTGCTAAAATCTCTGTGTTCTAAAATAATCTGAGAATAAAGTATTTTGATAAATTTCTGCTAACCTCACTTTATTAACAATAAAAATAAGACTGAAAGAAATTGTAGTTGGCATATTAAAGCAGTGAAATGAAAATGCTGTATGACAAGAATAAACAACTGCATACCTTTGTGAGTAAATGAATCATAATGTGAGAATTGCTTATAAAAATACATTTTCTCTTCTACTTTTGTATTCAAACCAGATCTCTTTTGTAACTATTGATATCTCCCCTTGTTTTTTATTTTTATTATTACATGTTTTCATACATAACGATTATGTTTCTTGTGTGGAGTTGGCACATGTACATAACACATATCAATGCTTTTTACTTCCCCTTCTCCCTCCCTCCATCCATCTTCCTGCCATCTCTTAACCCCTTCTCCTTCGAGAATGATCCATCTCCCTACCTCCTCATATTCATCTTTTATTTTCCTCTTTATTTATATCTCCACATCCCCACTTCAGTGCTTTGCCCTGCTTCCTATTACCAAGAGGAAAGAGTAATGAGAGGAGACACTGGAAGGGCAAGCATCAGGGCTGGAGATATGAGAAGGAGCTTGTAGTACTCGATAGAGCAGTCTTAGGAAATGCTTGTGAACTTGAAAAGAGCTTTCTCAATCATAAAGATTAGGAAGTCCACCTGCACTGACTCACATTATATTTATACTGTAGAATTAACGGACTCTACCTTATTTAGTTTACAGAAGGAACCAACCCTTGTTTCTGTTTGCACTACAGAACTTGTTATACTTTTGGAATGTCCGTGGCTCAGAAGATGAATTTTATGACCCTTCTGCTGACAGAAGGCTTCACAATCTTTCATTTGTGTCCCAGACACTATAAATTGATCTAAATGGCTCTGGAGACAAATCGTCTTTCATGTACCTGAACTTCTTGAAAACTTTCACTTTCCAACAAGTTTCTGTGTATGATTTCCTGTATGTTCTTAAATTAAGCAATTTTCTGGTTAGCATAATTCTTTGAAAATTAACCT
The DNA here is from genome assembly GCA_004363535.1 of Dasyprocta punctata. Lineage (NCBI taxonomy): Eukaryota > Metazoa > Chordata > Mammalia > Rodentia > Dasyproctidae > Dasyprocta > Dasyprocta punctata. The sequence continues at coordinate 38,926 of RJWM01011373.1, read as the reverse complement.
GCTTAATTGTATCATGCGATAAGAATTTAAGAAATAGCTAGTGGTAACTTCCAATCAAAGAAATAAATTTATATACAACCACGCTGTTTGTCTCAATAAAATAAAAACTCCAAAGTTTTTTGATTTAACTATTTTTTAAAGTTTAATCATTTAAAGTCAGTTGTCCATATATGTGCTTAATGTGATACATCTGATCAAAATCTGAAAAGTAAAGTAGTGTCAAGAAAAAATTTCTAATATCCTGAGTTCAGTCAATATAGTATATAAGTGAAACTATATCATTTCACACGTTATAAAAAATCACTGTTAATATAATTTTCTTAATTAAAAGGTCTATGTTTTCATTTCCTTTTAATAATAGGAGAAACACAGCAAGGAAGCAAGTTATTTAAATTATGCCTTACTATACAACCTATTTGCTCATGTATGATATTGTTAATAAAATTTTTAGTCTAAAATAGTTTTATATTTATGAAATAAGTTTAATTTGTATATAATACACTTTCTATCATTTCTATCTAAATGAATTTATGTCCATACATATGTACAAGTCTCAGAGGGATGTCTCACAGAATTGAAAGTTTTTGATGTCCTTTAAAATAGCTACTACATTCTGAGAAGAAACACACTTAATTCATAATGAACAATCATTAAGCTAAAATCTTGATTTTTAGCATGCTACTAAGTGATTAAAATACATATGGCATACAGACATGCAATTAATGGATAAATATTCTGGCTTCTTTAAAACAATGCACATCCATAAATAAATTAAATGTATAAGTTAAATTCTTTGTTCTCTCTTTTACCATATGCACATCTATTAACTGAAAAAAATGTATAACATGTTAAATTGAAATCACTAGTTCAGTCAGCACTTTTTGCAAAAAGAAATATTATTCAAAAAGTATCGTATGCCCCTTTTGGGTTTATTGTAGTTGTGTTTTTAACTTTCAGTGAAATTAGAGGGGCAAATTTTATAGACTGACAAAAAAGCAATACTGAAATTTAGTTCAAAATGGTATTTGATATGTCAGCTTTAAAGTAACCTTCACTGCTTTTTCAATTATTTCGTTGATTTAGTTTCCTCGAATAGGACTTCGTCTTAAAAATATTAAACACATAAGGAGATATGGGCTTCTATCTTCCTACTTCAAGCTAAAACATAAGCTCGAAATTATCTTTTACAGTAAGCCAAAGCCAGTATCACATACCTTTCGGGAATGAATTTCTTTCACATACAATGGAAGTAGAAACTCAGATATACCTTCAAGTCGGATTCCCTTCTTGGTGACTCTCAGATTTCCCATACCATCCTACAAGCAACGAAATATAGTTCACTTTTAGGTTAATTCGAGAATGAATATTTGGCCATAATTTTTAAGGCCTAAATTGAGAAAACAGTGAGTTCAAATCAGTGATGATTTAAGGGGAATGGGAGACTACATCTACTTAATGAATGGTTGCAACCCTCTACACACATATACAGGGCTCTACTTAAAATGAACAGTCACCAGGATTATAAAGGACCTGGTACATTCCCCTCCCTCTATCAGAGACTAGGATTTACCAAAGAATAAATCATCTGCTTTCTTCATGGGTTAGTTACACTATCTGATATTAAGATGATGCTTGTTAACTGGCTATTGGAAATAATTTTACATATATATGTTTTTATAAGTATGAAATTAGCACTATGATATTCAAATGATTCCATGTATGTATTATTTATAACAACTAATTAATGATTGATGTTAGCATATATGGCTTTACACTATTAAAATCATGGGTAAACATATGTATCTTTGAAAATCAACAGTCTATGAGGAGGAAAAATTGAATCCACAAATAATGTTGCTGAGATAGAGAAAAATAAGTAAAACCAGAGCAATACTGGAAATCAAGACAGGATATTCCTCGTTGGGTAAGAGACCATTTCTTATGAAGGAGATTGACTAAGATAAAGGTCTTGGAAATGTGAAATTTCAACAGGGTTGGTCTGTGGAGGGTGGAATAAAATGAGTATGTTGGTGACATTTAGGAAAACTCCTGCCACTCTCTTTGGTTAATGTATGGGTTTCGTATGTTGGAATATTGGGAGAAAAATCAATGAGGAATTTGTTTTGGCACCAGAGAAAGAAAAATTGTGAATCAAAGCAAAAATTTCTGTGCTTGAGTCAGTTTCCAAGAGAAAAAATGCAAAAAATATTTAAGTAACTCAATGGCTGGAAAAGTTTGGAGTTAAACTTCAGAGATTAGTCTGGCAGAAATACTGTGTAGGGCTCACTGAAAGTAGTAACAGAGAACTTGGTGACAAGTGTTAGGAGTGTGGAAGAAGAGCAATCTGCAAGCTTGTCAACTAATTTCACCTGACTACGCAGTAAAAAAGAATATTTAATATTAATTCAAGTTTTCACAACTCTGAGTCAATAGGAAATTGAATTGAATTTTAAAACTAGAATAGTGCAATCTGTAGGCTCCGTGCCGCTGTAACTTTGCCCTTTTAACTTAGATATGTCTTTGAAATTCAGATAAAAATGTAGAATTATCAGCTAGCACATCTGTAGAAAGTTGGCTGCAGAGTGACAAGTGGTTAATCATATTGAATCTGCCACAAAAGTAAGTAAGTCAACTATAGAAAGATGAATATAAAAGCAAGGGGAAATTCTCAGGTCAAAATTTGTTACACAAGTTGGGAAGAGGTGTTTTATATGTGCAAGAAAGTTGTAATCAGTATAAGAGAAAAGGCAGGAGAATGTGTTATGCCCACTTTCTACCTCCTATTTTCACAAATGAGAAAGTCAATGAGGTAGTTTAACATGAAGATATTAGAAACAGAAAACAATTTATGAGAAAAGTTTCAGAAAATTTAAAAATGAGAGAGGAGAGAGGAGACGATAGTTTCAGGCTTCCGTGCATGAGAAGGCACTACATTCTGGTTAAATTCAACTTCAGTGAGAGTAAAATAATCAATTTCTTGAGACACATAAAGCAAATTAAAATTGATATGAGACATGTCAGCTAGAAAACCAAGAAGAATAAATAAGCAAACAAATAAATAAATAAGAAAAAATTTCAAGCAGCACTGATTGCTCATTTTATAAGAAACTATGTATGCACGTCTTGAGATAGGCTTAGTTGCAAAAAGTTTTATCGTATTTTTATTCACTTTCAAAAGTGTAAAGTGCTTCTGATTTAGAGGTTAAATGGCATGATAACTCATTCACTTATTAGTGTGGTTTTACAACTATATGCCTGTCCACAAAGAAGAAATGGGCAGAAATAACAATGAGAAAAACTCAAAGGGAGTATTTTTTAGGTAGAAATGACAGAAGGTCAGAAGAATATGATGTTCAAAAATAATGGAAAATAATACTCCTCAAATGCCTGGCTGTTCTTTTCTCTTTAGGTAGAGATAGAGGGTTTTTTCCACTAACTCTCATGTAGGTACCGTCCATACACAAATGCTCTTCCCTCTGCCAGTTGGAAGGTCCTGCAATGCTTTCCACTGAGTTTCTGTGGAACTACCTAATATCCCTGTTGAACTACCTCAGACGAGTGCTACTGTCAGTGTAACTGTCTTTCCAATATTATTCTTCACAATGTTTGGAAAGGTGAATTAAACACAAGGAAACTGAAAACTATACATTCAAAATTACCTGTGATATGATTTATATTAGAGTTTCATTTAATGTTGGAAAAATTCAGTCTTAAAGTCAGTGTTTTCTATTTTCACTGTAATACATGGCTTCAGGTATATACACATCTATGCTTCATTTAATTAGATAAAATAGAGTTCCCTGAATTATGCAAGACAGCTCGTTCAATATGGCATGGTGAATTTAACCCGTTAAACCCTGTCTCTTTGTAACCCTCTTATTTCTCTTCTGTTACATGAAAAGAAATTTAAAATGTCCATATCTGCTAGATGGAGTTATAAAATAAATAAATACGAAGTCTGACAGCACATATTTATTCTATGATTAATCTGATCCTCAAACTCGAGCATAAAATCCATTGACAATTTATAAGTTGATGAAATAAGGAACATAAGGAAGTGATTCATTTTTTTACTTTCATTACAGCTTCCTATTTCACTATTTTCCTGGTTTCTACAATACCTGAAAGGGAGAAAATAATCTTTGGATTCGCTGTTACGGATAACAATTGCCAAAACACAAGAAGATGACAGAATCTAATGCACTTGTGGCTCAGGTTCTTATTTTGGCCTCTCACTTTCTTCCTGCGAACTTGAATCATGTAACTAATTTCTATGCTTTAAGTAATGCTTTCTATAAAAGAATCAATACAGGATTTATCTTTTTACTGTACAGGTTGCATAAGAATGTGAAGAGCTTAAAATAATGCCTAAAATTATATATAGATGCATTCAATAGTTTTAGTTATTCTTTAGCATTTTAATTTTATGTTATTAAAATTCATAGTTTACATTTTTAGTGGTATTATCATTGAACTTGAGTGTATTCTACATCACACTTGATCATTTCAGTTATCATGCTTTTATTCATAGGTGGTAATCTCACCTATTGCTAAATTTTGAATGGACTTCCTCTCAAATCCAGTGTGCTCATACTCTTTTGCAATGGTCAGTCCCATTCACCAGAGCTGTCCCCTGTGAGTGAGATTAAGGTGCATACCAAAGAAAAGACATCGTGTAGTACAATGCATGGCTGTTTTCCTTCTTACTTTGCTGCTCTGAGAGAGAGAGAGAGAGAAAAAGAAAGAGAGAGTCCTTCGCTGGAAAAGTCACTGTGTCAAGGAGCCATTTTAGAAGCAGAGTGAAATGTTTATCAGACCAGTGACTCTGCTGGCATATGTGTTTTAGGCTATGATAAAATAAATTTGTTTTCTTCATAAATTGTTGCATGCCAGATATTTTGTGTATGCCATTTACTTACTTTCAACAGACAGTGCAGTCAGTTTAGAAAGGAATGTGGATTCAGACAGCTTGAGTGTGAAATTTAACTTCACTATTAGTTGTTGAATTTTACATGTCGTTTAAGCTGCACTAAGCTGAATATGTGTTCTGAAATATTGAAAAATTAACAATATTCCTCACAGCCACGTAATAATTTCATGACACAATATATGAATTGCTTAGTACTGATTCTGCCATATTAATTATTTCATTACTTGTAGCCTATTGAAAAGTAATATTTTAATAACAAGTTTAATTTGATTTGATTATCACTTTCAAAAAGTCAACTTTTACTGTTTCATTATCTTCTTTTTCATTCCCAGTGAAACTGTAACAATTCAAAATCACTCATTTCCAGCCTGCAATTTGCCTCCTAATTGTGCTGTTCACTCTTAGTTTCTTGTGTGACTTCTGATGGTTGCTCAAAAAAGCCAGTTGTCCTTCAGATAAAGGACTTATATCTAGAACATATAAAGAATTGAAAAAAATTCAGACCCCGCAAATTTAAATACCCAACTCAAAAATGGGTATTTGAGTTGAATACACACTTCTAAAATAAAGAAATACAAGCAGCAAATAAATATATGAAAAAATGTTCAACATCATTGGTTATTAGAGAGATGCAAATTAAAACAATACTGAGATTCCATCTCACTCCAGAAAGAATGACTATCATCAAGAAATCAACCAATAACAAATGCTGCCAGAGCTGTGGGGAAAAAGGTACACTTCTCCACTATTGGTGTTATTGTAGACTGATGCAAGCTCTGTAGAAATCAGTGTAGAAATCCCTCAATAAAACTAGGGTTACAGGTCTCATTTGACCTAGCTATTCTCCTCTTGGGTATCTTCCCAGAAGAATTAAAAACAACACAGTGATGCATGTGCACCCAAATTTATAGTAGCACAATTGGTAATAGTTAAATCTTGATAAAAACCCAAATGAAGATTATCAGAGGAATGAGTTAAGTAGACATGCTTTTGTTTGTTTGTTTGTTAGGTTTGTTTGTTTTACACAGTGGAGTACTATTCTGCCATGAAGAAGAATAAATTTGACATATTTCAAGATAAACAGATGCAACTTGAGACCATATTCTTAAGTGAAACAAATCAGACTCACATGGGTGAGCATTCCATTGTTTCCCTGGTATGAGAAATTGAAAATACAAATAAGGATTAAATACACAATAGATATTGTGAAATGGGAAGAAATTGTCCAAAAAGAAGTAGGAACTAGGGTGGGGAAGGAGAAAGAAAGGAAGGGAAAAGGAGCAAAAAGCAACAAAAAAGGCTAAAATTGAAACAAAACTTTGTAAATAGGGAAGGAGAAGCAAAGTTGAAGGCAGGAGAGATGATGGGAAAAAAAGAGGAATCAAAATATATCATGTACAGGTACAAATTCCCTATGATGAATATAGGAAGATTTACCAATAAACTTAATTTTTAAAAAAACCCTACAATATCACTGTTTTCTCCACACACAGATTTTTCTTATTCATTTTGCCTGCTTCATATGCTTTTTAAAAAATCCACTGTGACTGCCACTTTCATTTTAAGGTGAAGCTTAGAAAATGATTTCTTTCCCTGTGGCCCTGTCCTTTCTGTTAAGATGATTTTGAAAACAACTAAAATGGCTCATGACTTTTTTAAAATTTTTAGCTGCTTTGCTCTTATTTCATTGACCCACTCACCTATGATTTCCATTACAGTATACTGATAGCATTTTCTTCACAAAAATCTCTGTTTATTGTCTGTTTCTTGACTCATCTATTTTGCTTATTGCAATGATCTTCACACTCATCTCCTTTAAGTTCTCGAATTATTCAATATCTACTTTAAAGAATGCCATTTTAATATCTTGGGTAGCAATAACATTCCTCTTTGCTGGATTTATTTGTCTTACAAAGTGAGTCACACTTTGATTCTAATTTTAGCTTTATTTGTACACATTTTTATCGTTCCCCAAAAAGTTTACTGAAAGTATGATTTATGGAATTCTATGTAGTTCTTTCAACAACAAATTTTATAATGTGTGCTCTGAATTTATGCTTGATTTTTGAATCGATCAGCAAAAACTGAACACTTGTAGAACTTAACACCTGCAGAATTACCGTAATTAATATTTGCTTTAAAACTGTAAACTTTAGCAGAATTTGATTGTTTTGCACAAGGTTGAGGGTATTTTTGTGAAAAGTACTATTTTTGGAACTATGGGAAGCTGAGTTAAAAGTAAATTATAAGCATGATTGTTGACAAAAATAATGTTACCAGCATATCATTTTAAATTTAAAGTCCATCTAATCAGGTGGGCTTTTCCAAGGTGGTTGAGTCTAGTGTTTGTGATTGATTCATTGTCTAGTGTTGGGATTGGTAGTGTAAGTGCTGCAGCCACCCAGGGACAGGGAGCTGGCCTACAGTATAAAGGAGGAAAGAAGTCATATTTCTGCATTTTTGTTCTTGTTGCTCTTGCTGTCTTCATCATTATGAACTGTTGCCCTCTGCCATAAGCCACCTTGCCGTGGAGCCAGCTGAGTATGGACTGAAACCTCCACAAGCTGTGAGCTAGATAAACCTTTCCATCTCTAATTTTGGGCATCAGGTATTTTGTCTCAGCAAGGAGAGAAAAGTAAGTGAGACAGCAGATAAGATCATAGTCCTCTGTAGTATGGAGTAACAATGGTGCACTCACTAATCCTATGAGTATCTGATTAAGGAACCACACAATAGGACCCTATAACTTCACATGAAAATGGTTAGACTGCAAAATTGGATTGCTGATGTTGATCATAGGTATAAACATATAAAAACATATATATATATATATATATATATATATATATGTGTAGGAATAGTTCACATAAAATAATGGAGGCCAGTTCAGAGGTATTTAATCAAATGGGGCTAGATATACTTATTTTATATTTAATGTACATGAGAAAAAAATGTTTTCTTGTACAAAATCACTTGAAAAATATTTGTGTACCTAAGTCTAATATTAACTATGTAATCAAATTTTAAATATTCATGAAAGCAACAGCTTTGTGCTGTCTTAACATAAATTTATTTATTTATTTATTTTGGTATCAAAGATTAAACTCACAACCTCATGCTTGCCAGACATGTGCTGTGCTGCTGAATTGTATCCCCAACCCATTAACATAAATTTAAAATCACACCTTGTGAATGACATTGGAAGTCCTTAGAATAGACAGAGACTGTTATAGCAAAATACTACAGAAAAGAAACAATTGATTTTTCCCTTACCATGAATGAAGATAATTTTGAAAAGTATCAAGAATTAATTAATTCATGAATTTCCATGTGTAATTGGTGGTACAGGGTCTTTCATATGTTAATGTTCTAACAAAAGTCTAAACCCTAAAAGTTTGCTACTACAGGCTTTTCTTCCTGTTTAATTGAGCACCAGAATCATAGCCGAAACTGTGATAAGAGTTCCCTTTTCAGTCAATTTAGGAAATCATTGCATGTTAGCTTTCCATCTGGGACTTCTATTCTACATTCACACTTTAATCACTCTGAGAGGGCTGGAGTAAAGAAACACATTTCCTTTGTTTTATGCAAGGTTTTCTGAACATTTTATCCAGTTGGCCTCTACTTACCCATCCTTCCAAGCAGATAGACAAAACTCCTTTGAATACACTGTGGAAATACTGCATTCACTTGTATTTTGCAAACTATGAAACAGTATCGATTTAAAAAGAGGTATATTGTTTAGGAAAGAGCCTCAAGAAGAGATGATGAAAGTAATTAAGTGTAAATCTGGATCACCCTGGAAGAGGTGCTGATAAAGTCCTATAGGAACAAAGAAGCCCTCACAATGAACTACTGATACATATGTACTCTTAGGTAACATAAAGGAATGTAAAAATTTGTTTTCTAGAACTAAACATTTCACATTTGTCTTATGAACATTTTGTAGTATATTCATGGAATAAAACTAAATCGTGTGTATTTGTTTGCATGCAGAATAGAAGAGTTTAAAACTGTACTAGGTAACATTAGTTGTTGAACATGAAATTGGGCATATCTTTCTGGCCTAGTACTGAAAACATTAGGTGAATTTTATTAGAGAAAGGACAGAAATCTCATGACTCCACAACTGAGCAAGCAGATTCGCTCTGTGGGACTACCCAGGAAACCAGTGACAGGAGTTTTCTGATGTCAGTTGCTTTATTGTTCACCAATTGTATAATTTACATGACTATTTGGCATGTATTGTATTGTCTTTTTAAAGCCTTCACATTTGGTCTCTAGTTCAAGATGCTCTTTGCAATTTCAAGATCTAAAAATCCTTCTCAATGTCCAGGAGAACTTTTCATGAAGGAATGCAATGAATCATATCTCAGCTAAGTCTTAAAAGATTCTAAAACCTTCTTGGAAGATAAAAATAATTTCAGCCTATTTAATCATTGAATTTTGAACCCTTAATTGGATGGATTTTTCTTTTCTAAAACAAGTAGTCTAGCACCATTTCTGTAATGTGATGTTCATATGTGTGTGTCTGTGTGTATAGTGATAATCATATATTTGTAAAATATCTATCAATTTATCTTTCCACATTTGATCTATTAAGTTATATTGTACTTCCTAATGGTTCCTTTCCTAAATTTTATTCATTTCCTTATTTCTTATCAAATATCATGGCAGACATTAGCCTGTAATGAAACTCTTCTTGTGGAAACTGTCTTCTCTGACTGCTTCCCACAATGTTATCCACAGAAATTGCCGCGTTCTTACTTGATTCTAACTTGCCTACCACAAGTGATTTAAGCAAGCCTCAGTCACAGAGCAGAATACAGATTAATTAGACATGCTTTCTAGCATTTATTGAATTAAGGAAACACTAGTAGTAACCTTTAAACAATCTCCATTTGGTTATAGACTTGGAGTAGATCGTGACTATGATTATGTTGCAAGTTCCAATTTATAGTGAGAAAGAATAAGCTATGAATAAAGAGGACCGAACAGGGTGAAGAAGGAGGCCAGTGCTTCTGGTAGACAAGTCTGTCTTTCTTACTGTTCCTAAGCCTCACATACATGACTACTCTTCCCAGACTATGCCCCGATGTCCCAATACTTTATTGGGATTCATCACCTCATAATTTCTCTCTCTGGGTCTCTCTTTGTCTTTCTCTCTCTCTGTCTCTGTGTTTCTGTGTCTCTGTCTCTCTCTCTCTGTCTCTCTCTGTCTCTGTGTCTCTGTCTCCATGTCTCTGTCTCTCAGTCTAGTGAAAGAATGTAAATGTGTTCTAACAATTCTCCATACATCAACTCCTTCTTGGTGATCTCATCCATGTCCATGGCTAACAATCTTTTAGTTAAATGAAGTTATTGTCACCGTTTCATTGCATATACTGTTTATTCTTCTCCTTTTTCAGTTGATTATGCCCACTTATTCTTTATACGGCAATTCAGATCTGTCTCACTGAAGGCATTTAGTGCCACAAAGTACTCTTCTTCTTTATGAGCCACAGATTGCATACTACCTTCAAGAAATTTACCACCATTGGTGCCTGTCTGTATCCCTTTTCTGTTAGTTTTTGCTTTTACCTGTTTCTAAGCTTAATGCAGGCAGATACTACATCTTTTCATTCATAATTGATTCCAAAATTCATTTCTTTCAATCAGATTTTTATGATACAGTTTTCCACTTCAGGTCTAGACAAAGGCATTGCTTCATGTCTACTGTTTTCCAGAATATCAGAAATCCCAAACTAAATACAACCAAATAAAGTTAAGATATTTTCAGCTTAATCTGTTTCCTACGTTGTGCTCCATAATTTGACAAGTATTACAAACTCAATCATCTGCACCTGAAATTAAAGTAAAATCTACTGCAGGCATGCTTACTTCCATTACCTTTGTCTATCATTATTGCTACTCTTTTAGCTATTTTTCACTTGCAGCTTATACTTTGGCATTAGTTTCCTAAATGTTGTGTCACTAATGTACTTAATTAAATTACTTTTTTACTAATTATTGATACTCTTATCTACTTATGTGAAAATTTAACTTTATCAGTGCCTAAGAATAAACTTAACCAGAAATTCTTTTCTTATTCAGAAACATATTCTGTTAAGTTATGGTGCAGCCAGGATTCTCATAACACATTCTGTAACACTTTTTTTTCCCCAAACAGACTGTTTCCCTTCTAGTATGTGTTTGCTGCAATACATTACACCTCATTAAGTTTCCTTAACTTTTTATCTGTAGCATCTATCAAAATAACTTGCATGTACAAGCAAAAGTCCTTCAGAAATATCAGGTAAGGTAAAAACTGAATTTTTAGACTAGCCAAAAGGAATCAATCCCTCATGATACAGTAGTCGATACTATGCCAATATATTCAATGAGAACAGATAAAACAAAAAAAAGTCTTTAACAAAAGAATGAAGTGCAAGATCAATTCTCTTCCAATCTGATATACAGTTTTTATTGTGGCAACATTATTTACATAACAAAATTTTAACATTTCAACTCTTTCAAGTACACATCCCAGTGACATGAAGGATATTCTCATTGTTGTACACCCATTGCCATTACATAGTTTAGGAAATTTTCGTTATTGGCAAGCATGAAGTCATGAGTTCAATTCCCAATACAAAAATAAATAAATAAAAATAAGGTAAATTTTCATTATCCCTAAGTGAAACATGATCCTCAATAGATAGTAACTCATCTGTACTCTTTCATTGCCAATTGGTGACTATGTTAATTGTCTATGAATTTGACTATCTCTGTTTTGCTTCAAATAAACACAACCAAATTATTTTTTATGTTGTATTTGACTTATTGCTTTCAGCATAATGCTGTAGCATCTGTCAAAATTTCATTCCTGTTATAGCTAAGTAATATTCTACTATATGTATGTATTTGTTTCATGTAACCATTTATCTGATGATGAACATTTGGGTTGTTTCCAAGTTTGAATAATGCTGTTATGGATATGGCTGTCCAAATATCTCTCTGAGGTACAGCTTTCAGTTTCTTTTTTGTATATACCCCAAATCAAATTTACTATAACATGTAGCCATCCTTTTTTGAGTAATCACATATTCATTTTCATGGGGGTTTTACCATTTATTTCACCATCAGCAATACCAAGGAATTCCAATTGCTTCACTTTCTCGCTAATGCTGTTATCTTTAATCCATTCATTTTTTAAATTAGGAGCCATTTTAATAGTTGGAAGGTGTGTTAGCATAGTTCTGAAGCAGTTAGTCTTGAATGGCCAACGTGTTGAAATGAAGTAATGCTTATACTTTGACTTATTTTTCTCTTGCTTTTCTCCCAAATCATGTGCCAAATTAAATGGCTCAAGCCAAGAGAAGAAAGCTAAGTAGATGGTGGAGAGTCAATAAGAGGGAGAAAAATCAGCAGTGTTCTGTAATCTACTGGTGCTGGGAAGGCATGTAATAAATTCCACATCCATTCAGACAGTCAAGAGTTGTGAGTATAAAAATCCCAAGAAAACAAAGGTAAAAAGAAAAACAAAAGTAAAGCTTGGACAATGTGGGATTTTCTTTAAGCTATTTGCTGCCAATTAGGCTGCATACAGAGACACTAAGAAGCTAAACTGTAAACACTTGGAAATTTCAGGGGAACTTGCAGAAATTGCACAAGGTTGGAGAACAAAAAAATAAATTTCAGTACTAGCTAAAGAAAGGGGCCCTATAAGAACTGCAGTGTTTACTTGGGAACTACAGAAGATTATATGGTAGGATCAGGATACACCCAATCTAGCAGACTCTTGCAGAATCTGAATCTTAGTAACAACTCTTACCTTGATTTTATTGAGTAGAGAGCACAGGGAGATATTGTCTGGACAAAGACGGCATTGTCCAGAGCCTCTACAATGCTTCAAACCCTACATACAGAATTATTCAAAACCATCAATCACAAAAATATGGACAAAAACGAAGGCAAACAGACAATAAATGATACAGTGCTAGAGGGTTCAAATGTAACCACAAAATAATTATTATTCATATATTTGAGACAATGCACAACAAGATGGAAAATGTTCTCAAAGATCTGCAGTCCACACAAAATAAGCAAGAGGAAATTCCAGAACACAACAATTCAGCGAAGGGTACTGGGAATGTGATATCTTGCGCCAAACACGGGATACTGTAAAGGGCTAAAGACAGAATGACTAAAGTAAAAGATCATTGGCATGCATTCAGGTTGAAGCCACTTTAGAGTGGGAAAACTGAAAAGAATGACAGTACCGAGAATAGGGGCAACATTAAACAACTGTATGTATTATATTCTTTGACTCAGAATTTTACTGCTAGCAGTCCACCTAGAAAACAGTACATTAATGTTTCCTATACATGGCACAGAAATGTTAAGAGTATAGGTTATATGGGAAAATGTATTCAATACCAAATCCAATAAATTAACAAAAATACATTATCCCTGCAGGTACTTAACATATTCTGTCTGAGGAGAGATTTTACTGATCTCTTTTGCTTCTGATAGCTCTGTTTAAAGATGTAAGTTAAGTCTTGCCCTGTGAAAGATGTTTCCTTCTTGTATTTCAGAATTTTGAGTTTTATCCATCAATTTCTAAGAGCTTCTTACAAAAGAGAGTTTCAAAACTACCCTAGATATCTCAAAGTTTAATATAAATTACTTCAATAGAAATAAAATAATTGTCGGTGCCTCAGAAAACCCAGATTTTAAAACAAATTATTCTTTTCTAGTGTGAGACTTGATCAAATCTCTTTGAACTCAAAGTTTCTTGACTTATTAATCAGGTAGCTGGAATAAAGAATCTCAAAATTCCTTTTCTAACTTTATATGGATCTAGGATTTCCTTTTCAGAGTCAGACAGAGCCTTACTTGTGCTCATGAAACGATTACATGTGTCTTTCAAGTGTCATTATGCATTTGTCAAAATTCATACCCCTTATATTTATAAAGCAGAATGAGCACTAAAGTAAACCATGAATGCTAGTTAATAATTATGTATCAATATTAGCTGAATTATAACACATGTAATAATAACAAAAACATTAATGTAAAAGGGATATGGGTTTGGGGTGGGGAAAGTATTAGAAGTCTCTGTCCTTTCTGCTCATTTTTCTATGATCTTAAAACTGGTCAAAAGTAAAGTATATTAATTTAAAAGATCTTTTTTTTTTTTTTTTTTTTTTTGTGGCACCGGGGATTGAACTCACAACCTCGCGCCTGCTAGGGCAGGCGCTTAAGGGACTGAGCCAAACTCCCGCCCCTGGTTTCTTTGAGGCAGGGTCGAACTATGTAGCTCAAGCCGGCCTTGTGCTCGCGTTGTAACCCAAGCCGGCCTGGAACCCACAACGCTCCGCCTACCTCAGCCTCCCGAGTGCTGGGATTAAAGGCGTGCGCCACCACGCCCGGCTAGAAGATCATTTTTTATTATCATTGAAATATTTAATTTGTGGGAATTAATTTAGCATTTTAATTTAATCTGGTTTTTAGGGGAAATCACTGAATCTGTATTCTTTGACTTTGAATTGGTAGATTCGTAAAATTCTGAGAGTAAAAAAATTGGTAAAAACAATTATTAAAATAAGGATTAGGATATTAGGATGACTGATTAGGTGAACAGAATAATCAGTTTACAATACTGAACTATTTAATCTAAATTGAGATATATATTTTTAGATAGGCATATGTCAAATGCATATAAGGTATTTTAAATCCTGGGGCTAGGAGTTTAGCTCAGTGATGCAGCACTTATTTAGTGTGTATAAGGGCCTGATTGGATCCCTGGCACTGCAAAAGAAAAGAAGGAGGAAAGATGAAGAAGAAAAGAAGGCAGGAAGGAGGGTGGCAAGGAAATAGGGAAAGAAGGAGGGAGGGAAGGAGGAAGGAAGAAAAAAGTCATTTACTGCAACACAAAAATATAATATCACACAGGAAGTTGAATAAGTAAAACTAAAGTAAAATTTGAGCTAGTTTAGATTACAATGTAAGATTAACTTGAATTGACACATAAAGACAGCGAATGCACTCTAATATGTTTAGCAGTCACTGTGGTTAATGATCTAAGAAATACAATATCTTACCCTCTTCTCTGATAGTCACATATATGTGTATGTGTATTTGTTTCTGTAATTGTGGATGAGTGCGAGTGATTTTTTTAAAAGTAGGGATAAAATTTATTTTTTATTTCTCTTCAACCTCAGGAACATTATGATCGAAAGTTATTGTTTAAGACAGTAGCTTTTGATTAGATTTTTGTAAGTTCCATTCTGTTTATTCCTTTCCTTTTCATAATAAAATGCTTATTCTAACATCTGCTCAGGAAAGCCAATGCAGTTGTCCCTCACCAACCAGATAGAGCATGAGCTCTAGTTACCTGCCAGGGGCTGTAAGCTCTCATTAAAATTCCAGCAGAGAGATGGTGTTATTCTAAATAACACATTCTAAGAGAAAACTGCACATTTTTCTTAGAAGTCTACATTCTAGCATTTGATAAAGACAGGTAGCAGAAAGACTTTATATGACTGTAGCGCTTGGTAGACTCTTCACTCTGAAGTGAATATCACTGCGAAGCCTTGAACTTTTATTGACGATGTCTACAGTAGTCAGCCACGTGAACCCCACTTCTTAAATCTGCAGTTAAGTTCAGAGTATTTTTTATTTCATCATTCATTGTTCTGTGTATATATGTGTGAGAAATTTTCCATCCCCTGGGAAGAATAAACCCTTCTGTGTGTACATGACAAAACTGGTATGCTGTTTTATTCTTACCATAATTTATTATATTTCTTTTTCTTTTAGTTTACCATGTTCAGGATTTGTGTTTATTTATATAAATTATCTGTCTTCATATTTAAAATGCTTTGTTTCACGTATTTTCCCATTCAAGTACACATACTTTGTAAACTAAACCATTATAAAGCTTTGTAACTGGAAAACATACGTATATACACTTATGTACCAAAGATATCACCGAGATGGGTAACTATGTATGCAAATATCAGGATTAAACGAAATAATGTTCAACAAATTGGAAGAGCAAATTTAACATAAACGTGTTATGAAATTTACTTTGGTAAACAATGGAGGAGAACCTCACATGAGAGCATTTTATTCTTTAGCGTTACTGAGACTTGGGACAAATTTTCACCAAATTTGTTAGGAAAAAAAATTTACTCTGGGGTGCATTCTGGGGACTATCAAAATAAAAATAAATGATTATGCAGGTGAATAGATAAGTGATACTTCAGGTCTCTATTATTAAAATGATTTTGGTCTTGCATCTATAATGGTCATCTTGAATTATTAACTATAATTTCATACTTTTGAAGTTCTGAAGCACAATGATGAAATTTGCTTTAGAATATATATTTTGCTAAGATATTTGTATAAGAAAAATGATTACTTTGAATATTTTATTTAGATAACTGCACACCAATAATAAATACATAGTTTCTGAGAGAAATGTTTAATGTAGGTTCTTTCTAACATTTTGGAGTGAGCGAATTTTGAGGTATTAAGTTTTTTAGGATATGATTTCTTGAATATCTTCCCATATTGGTGATTTATGCTAATATCCTACCCTAATCTATTTCTGCCATGACTTTTTTAACTTTACTTTTTCTGTTGAAGTAGATTCAGTTTTTACCCTTCTAATATTGTTAGCGTCATTAGTCAGATAGTGACTTAACGCAAGCTATGTGTTGAAGATGGAAAAGTCTTTGTGTTTCATTTCCTGCATCAAAAATAGTGCACTTTTAATGTATAGTATATATTACATGTACTTGATAGCTAGTTTGAAGGAAATATTCAGTCCCTAGTTTGCAAAATTTAAAAATAAATCTCTTTGTTTATTAAAGAGGGACGTAGTTTTTAAGGAACAACTCCAAAGAACATAGTTGAAATAAGATAATTTCTTTTATAAAACTGAATTACTTCTATTGGATTTTGACATTATTTCATAACTATACACACCATAAAGTTGATAAAACATGAAAACACAAATTGGTTACTTATTACTCTTGAAAACAACCCTGTAATCTCCACCCAGATATAAAAAAAATCATCTGTGATACTCTAGGAGTTCTTTGTAGATCTCTTCAACAACAAAGCCTCATAATTAGCATCAAAGGAGTCACAAATATGACTTTTCTTGAGTCAATTTCTTTGTTTTCATTTCTACTTTACTAGTTAAAATTATTTTTCAAAATTTAATATTTGGGCAGGCATAGTGATGCATGCCTATAATCCCAGCACTGGGAAGGCTGGAGCAAAAGAACTACCATGAACTTGAGGCCAGGCTGGGGTACATAGTGAGTTCAAGGGTAGCTTGAACTACACAGCAAGACCCTGTACCAAACAAAACAGAAAAACAACAACAACAACAACAAACACATCAATACTCATATTTTAAAACTTGGTATAAATGTATTTATAAAGCATATGTTGGTCATTTCTGTTTGTTTGTTTGTTTTTCTAAATATTATATTTTTAAGACTTGTCCATATCAATCCATGAAGCTTTAGTTCAAGCACAAAAAAACATATTATATTGCAAAATAAATCCAAGGTTTGTTTACACAGCATATTGCTGATAGGTCTTAGAACTGCTTCCAGTTTTAAACTATTACAAATAACATTTCCATTAATAATCTAAAGCATTTTTACTGGAAAAAAAAGTAAATTGCAATAGGCATATAGCTAGGAATGAGTGGTTTTGAACAATAAAATTTACATCAATTATCAATTATTTGTGTAGTGATTTGCTAGATAATCATTATCCTTCCTCTCTCTTCTCATCCAGGTTAGGAAAGAAAATAGACCCAGCACCCCAGACACTACCTATTGATCTCTCTGCATCAGCTTTTCCTCCCACTATGGACCAGTTAGGCACAGTTCTTACTTTGATAGTATTGTGTGACATTTGTAACAATCTGCATCCAAATAATCATTTCATTCCATACACTGTACTTCGGATAGCTATGAGAACAATCCCTTTATTTCAAAGCTCAAAACTTGGGCTCTGCTTTGGAACAAAATTTTAACATGACAAATTTATACTCCATTCTACATCCAGAGTATATTTTTTGGTCTCAGAATGAATTTATATCCTGGTTCACTGACTTACAATCATTCAACAACTACTCTTTATGAACTAAAACACAAGTTATGATCCTCAGCAGTGTTGAGGGCGGGTAATGATGTTCATTTCTCCATTCTTCCTCACCCGATTTTTCATCTTCTAAGCTTGCCACTCAGGTTGAGTGAGATGCCTGCCTTTAAATTCATAAACAACCTACCTATCTCCATGATCTTACACTGTGTGTGGCTTTTAGATCTATAATTATAAGATAATTATTCCATTTATTTTTATACTTACTAATTGTTTTATTTATTTTTATATTTATTAGTCTATTTTTAAATATTTATTAATTACATATATATATCAGATTATAAGTTTCTGAAAAGTAATGGAAACATATAACTGCTAGTAGTTGTACTGTGCCTTTTTTTAATGACACATTTTAATTCCTGTCTATTCCAATAAACTGAGTGGCTTTGAGAAGCTGGCTATATCTTTTTCATCAGTGTATTCCAGATGCCAGCATGGTACTCAGCACATGAATGATACTCGCCATATATTTGATAAATGCAAGAATGATCAATAAATATAAGACACAGCATATTTTCTTGGAGAAAATATAACATAGTTGATGATATAAAACTAATACACATGAATGTGAGAAAAATACAATTTGGTACAAAAATTTAATTTTGGAAATACTCAAGAGACAATGGCTAAAAATATATTCTTAAGGCTTTATAAAAGGTTAAAGTAATGATTTCTTTTCCAACCAATAAATGAAATACAAATATCATTTTCTAAACTCTTGTAAAATTTCGCTGGATGTTTAAAACATTTTAAAACTGAAGAGCTTTTTAGATCTTCTACGCAGCTATAAAAAGTTACATAGACTGAGATTTATTTAATGAGGTCACTTTGAGGAAAAATAAAGAGGAAATAGAAAATAAGTCAGAAATCACAAATAAATAGGGATAGTAGGAAAATAAATAAAGCTTAGCAGAGTCATGTCCCAAAATAATAATAATCATTAAATTCTTTCTTAAATTTCAAAAAAGAGTGTACTTTCTATAGAAACAGCATTGTAAATTACTGGTAGATTCCATACTAGTTCATTAACTTCACTTATAATATTTAAAGTATATGTTGTCACTAATACAAAACACAGTCACACCAATACTCATAGTCGTGTCCTAATGAAGAAATTTATTCACATTACCAATGTTCAGGGTTGCCTGAAACTATCTTCGGTGACTTAATCATACAGAGAATATACTTGTCTCTAATTTCCTTTATCCTTTCTCCTCTCCCATAAACTATGTGGTAGAAAAAGAGTCTTTTAACTAAGTCTAGCAGAACTGGGTCACTCACTAAAATGCTATGCTCCCCATTTATTTTGAATGATGTGCCTTGGAAATAGCTACTCACACAAAGACCAGATTTTCATTTTACTTTCCCATGCATGCATCAAACTGCAATTCTGAGACTCATTCTTGCCATGCAATGGAAGAAGAAATAAATGCGCCACTTGAGCAGTTCTGAAATGTACGTGGACCATTTTTATGCCTCTCTCACATAACTGGAAAAAAAAAGACTTTTAAGTATCATTGGATGATGAAGTAATGAGATGAAAATATCCTATAGTTCTTATTTACTGCTTACCAAAAAAAAAAGAACAGAAAGAAAACATTCATTTGCACTGATAAAAAAAAATTCTGGGTTGAACTTCTGAAATTGCAAAGCTTAGAGGAACTTACATTGATCTAATAAAACTCATGTCTCAAAGTATATCTTCGGGAATAACAGTACAATTAGATATGCTATTAAAATGTTCCAAGGTCAAATAAATTGAAAATTATAAATCTGTTTTTGGAGCGCAATATGTCATATTATATCATAATATATATGATTATATGATATATAACATCATATATATATGTATATATATATATATATATATATATATATATATGATTGTTAAGAGATCTGCAGATTTGTGTTGCTTTAAACATTTTTAACTCTGTGTGTTACAGTTAAGGAGGGCAGCTAACACAGAGCAGTGAACTCAGAAAGTCAGGCTGAATTGGTCTGGGGATGGAGGATAAGGGGATTAATAGTAGTCTCAGCTAGAGTCCCTGCAATGGATCCCCAGCAGGGCCGGGAGACAAACTCAGTCTGGGGCAAGGCAGGGAAATGGAACTGAGATTCCTAAGGTGAAAAACTAAAAATCTTTGCTGTCAGAGAAAGCAGGCAGATATATATATATATATATATATATATATATATATATATATATATAATCACATCTGTCTATGTGAAACTACACAGAAATCTGATGTTTTTTTTTCCCTACATCTCTTGTGCTGAGTATGTGTTGATCTACAGTCAGGCTACACATCTGAAGGCTCCATATCTATTGATTCAACCTAGCATAGATGGAAAATACTGTACTGGACACATGCAAACTTTTAGTTTTGCCTTTGTTCCCTAAATGATACAGAATAGCAGATCTTTTTATAGCAATTATAGTGGATGGAAGTAATCAAGAGATGATTTAACATATACTTATGACATCCTGATCTTTCCTTTCAGAGTGAAACATTGATGATTTGCTATTATCTGCTTGTTTTTTGGAGTGTTGGGGACTTGTGGCTTTCAGCTGAATATACATGTGAGAATGTGACACACAAATACGATGCCCATTGTATAAAAGGCACAGGAGTCATCTGCAGTGACCGCAGCAGCTGTGGAACCTATCTCTCCCCAGTGCCAAGTGACAACTGTACATGAAAGGAGAGAAGGACAAGAGAGTACTTTCATATAGAAAACTTGAAGTGTTGCGCCTGGGTTATGAAGAGAACTTCAGTTTCATATTACTACCTTGTATTTTTCTTTGCCCGCACACACTCTCAGCACACTTTGTCGTCTTGTTGAACTAGTGACTATATTCATTTTTCCTAGTGAGTCTTTTCATGTGGTCAAATAACCATTTCAGGACTCTTGTAAAGAAGAGATTTCTGCTCCAACCTTGTTTTATGGAGATCCGTAGCCTCCTCTCCAGGTATCTGACATGGAGTAATGGGAAAGAAACAGATCAAGAGCTGATGCTCTGGTTTTCAGTTTCTTTTTTGTGTCTCTTGATTGGAGATTTCTTTTTTTCACTTACACCTTACTTGTATACTTCATGATTTCTTAAAAATATACTACCTACCATTTTCAGTTGTTAGACACATTAATTTTCTGCTGTGATTTTGTCATGCTCACATAACTGAAATTGAGATCATTGTTCTTATATCTTTTTATGAAGGAAGCTAATTGTAGTTTGCAGGGATATACATCCCTTCTCCATACCATTCTATAGAAATTGTATGTGATTAAATTTTTATTCCATAAACATAATGACCAATGTAATGATCTTTTAAGATCTTAATGTCCGATCATAAATGCTAAACATAAACAGAAATAAAGAGAATTGTTTCTTATTGTTTGCATTTTTAAATGTTATTGGTACATTTTAGATATGCATTCTGATAGCATTCATCATAGGGAATTTATACCTGTACATGATATATTTTGATTCTTCTTTTTGGCCCATTCCCCTTTCCTCCCTTCAACTCATCTTCCTCTCCTTATTTCTAAAAGTTTTGTATCCATTTTTTCTTTTTTCTTCTGTATTGTAGTTTAAAAAGTCATCATGTAAGTAAATATTTCTAACTGACTTATATTCAATCATCTTACACATCAAAAGAAATGACTTTAGCTATTATGATTCAGATATGAAGTGTCCCCCCCTAAGTTTCACATGTTCAGAGGTGGGATTTTTGGAATGAGATTGCATCATGTTTGTGTTACACTCATCAGAGGGTTAATCCACCCATGAGTTCATAGCTGAATGTGTTGTTCTGCTTGGAGGTAGGGCCTGGTTGGAAAAGCCAGGTAAGTGAGTGTGTGCTATGGAAGGTATTTTCTTGGTCTTGAGGCCTTATTTCTTTCTCTGCTCACTGGTTGCCGAGAGATTAACAGTTTTCCTCTGTGCAGACCTTCTAGCATGATGTTTCTACCTTGACGTCAACTGACCATGGACTGATTCCCTTGAACCACGAACCAAAATAAACCTATCCTTCTTTAAATTGCCAGTGGGTATTTTGTTCCAGTGAAGGGAAAATGACTAATATATTTTGTCAACTTGGATTTTTTACCTCTTCTAATTTTGAGTTGTACTGAGTGGTATGACGACTTGATCGTTCCATTCATACTGAAGCATTCACTTCTTAATATTCACTACTGCTTTTGGGAGTGCTGGGGACTCATGATTCTCACCAGTTCAGAAATTTTCCAGTAATTAACCTTGCTCATGATGTGATATATTGCACATTTAAAGAAGTATATACTGGGTATAAGTATCAGTCCCTGTTGACTCAAGCAGTGCCCACTGAGAAGTGTTAACTTCTCCATGGTCCCTCTGGAAGAGCTGAGACTTTTCAGGTAATTTCATGAGAACAGAATACCTCCCATTGTCCAGGATCCTTCCTTACTCTCCCTTACAGTTATTGGCCTTGAGTGCACTCTCCTGTGACTTTCACGGTCAGAAGCTCCCATTTCAGTATCCACTCCCCAGGGATCACAGCAGAAGACAAGGATATACCATAAAACTACATCATCAATTATCACACTGTTTTAATAACTTTTACTTAGTTCACTTAATAACTAAGTCAAAATTGCCTTACAAATATTCACTGTTAATACTGTGGAAGGTTTTTCTATGTTGGAGGTGCCCACTGCTCATCTCTGTCTGCAAGGAGGGTCAGTCCACTCAATTAGCTTTTGTTGTGAGTCTTGACTCTGCTATTGACATTGTCATGATTCTCCCAGCGTGACATTTTACTTAGGTCTGTGTCATTTTTCTCTTTTCTAAGTTTCATTAGTGGCTGTTACTCTGAATCCAGCTAGTCTGTCTATAAAAAGAAAAGCATCAAATCTCTAAAATAACTACATTCTATTTCTGACATTTCCTGTGTTACAAATCAACTATCCCTACTATTTCATAGTTATATTAATTGTTTAGAAAAAATGTTCAATTTCATCTCATGGGCTATGTGATGCATGTGAATTATCATGTCTCCTTCCATTTTTACATCTTGTTAGGAGTCTAAAAACAATATTTTGGCACAGCACACATAAGCAATGCTTCATGCAGTATGGTTACAGATTTCAAACCTCTCCTTTCTTTTACTCTCTTTTCTCACAATGCTACAATTGGATCAATCACAAATGATCTTGCTTTATCTTTTCACCTGACCTTTGAACATCTTTCTGGAGAAAAATGGTTTACAAATACATGTATGATCATACATGAAATGATAGCAACTAAAAGGCAAATAAAAGGGCCAAAGGTGAGAACACAAAGGATAGTTAGATTACTTTTATGTTAAGAAAGTAGGAATTACCACAGATTGATCCAATGACTTATTTCTCAGTATTATTCCTTTAAATTCAATTGAGTAGTTTGTCACAATTTCTTGAGTCTAGACCAAATTTATATTTTTTGGTTATTTTGAGACTATTTGTAAAAGTGAAGAATTTGATCTTTTAAATAAAAAGAAAAAACACAATGTACTTCTAAGCTCATTCATTGATTTTTATACAAACACAGGGAAGTTGTTCAGTGTAATTTTTCACATATATAAAACATGAATATTGTCTTCATGTAGGTGTATCCATAAAATTACTTAAAATTAAGCATACAAAATACATAACAGGATTTATTTTAGAAAACTAACCACAAACATTAGTATATTGTTTATGTTATTATTTACATTGCATATTACTCCTTTTTTTTTTTTTTTCCTGTTTTGAGGCACTGGCGATTGAAGCCAGGAAGTGCTGAGCCACTCCGCTAACCATTTGTATTATTTTATCTTGAGACAGGGTATCCCTAAGTTCCCCAGGTTGCCTTTAATTTCACAATTTTCCTGTAAAGCTACTGAGTAGCTAGGATTACAAGCCTGCAGTGGCACACCTAGCCTGCATATTGTTTTTAATGAAAGTCAGCATTTGTTATACACACTAATAATTGATCTCTCAGGACTGCTTTGTCTTAAAGACTGTTTTTAGACCCTGATAATTTCTCTCTGTCATCATTCCTCAAAACAAACAGAAAACCTACTTCTCTCTCTGTCTCTGTCTATCTATCTTTCTATCCATCTATCTATATTCCGGATCTTGTCTTGAACAACCCTGTGGCTTTCCTACCATTCCCATGACTTTCACCCATTTTTGAAAGCTAATTTATATTTTCAGAGTTCTTTGTGATAGAACATGATAGTTTTTAAGAGAACATTTTAATTTCATTTGGAAATACCAGCATGCATTACTTTTTCTCTCTAATACTTTTCTATGACAACACAGTCTCTAAAATCTATTATATTTTATAGTGAGAATATTCAATGATTCTCATACATATATTCTTAATAAAGAATAGGATGCTGATTATTGTAATTAAAAACCTATTTCTTAGAAAAAGTTTCTGAGAAGGAATCCATGCTACATTACAACAAACTTTAATTAATCAGCTCATTACATATACATGTATAAATGCATGTATGCATATGTGTATTTATAATTTAGCAGGTCACTCAGAACCCAGAGATGAGTGACCTAAATTGACATTCTGAAGACAGTCCTTGGGCGTCTGGGTAAGTAGTGAGTCTCTGACTTATAAGGTTTTGGTCATGCAAGCCTGAAATTCATCTGCCTAATTAAAGTAAAGGGCCAAGGGTTAAGCTAATTGCATTCAGCTCCTTATTGTTCTCTGGTATAAAATTTGGATCATTTTTTTGCTACATAGAAATTTATTACACTTTTAATCAGTTGTAATGCAGCATGGCAATTGTAGGTTAAAGAGTAAATGAAAAATTATACATTTTCCTTAAAATCAATTTATAAATAACCCAAATTGAATTTGCTAATTTTATCTAAGAGTTAAAAGTATTCATTTCAGTGATGACATTTGTAACTATCTTTGAAACTTTCTTTGAAAATGTATCATATTTAAACCTACAGAATATAGTGGCAGAGGAAAAATGAATAGATAGAAATGGAGGTTTCAGAACATGATCACAAAATATATTTCTGAAAGTGAAATCAGTATATTGACACATTTCTATGAAATGGTCTCTTTTCTGATCTCTGTCATCATTCCTCAAAACAAACAGAAAGCTTACCCATCTTTCTCTGTCTCTATCTTTCTATCTATCTATCTATCTATCTATCAATCTATCTATCCATCTATCTATATTCTGAATCTCATCTTGAAGAACCCAATGGGACAGGATTAAGCTAATAATTGTGGTGTTTTTCAGGTTTTTTTTAACAAACTGAAAATGATGTGAATGTTTTACATATACACATAGAAAATGAGACAGAAAATTACATGTAGAGCACATTTTAATCAGCTTTGTTTTTATAAAAACTGAGTCCTAGCTGTTATATTTTTAATACTTTGCAAAGCAAGTTAATGATAATAACCATAAATCCACTTCAATTGCCTGCTTATTTTATCAATAATTTCTAAATTCTCTGAATATATTTACTCTGTGTGATTTGGTTTATTGATTTTGTCATCTATTTATGGTTTGATTATTGAATCTTTCTGGAACAAAAAGTATATTAAATAAAGAAATAATCAGTTCATAAAGATTTTACCTTAAATGTTTGAAGACGCAGATATGTTTAATGTGATTTAAACATTATGCAATGTATACTTGCATGAAAACAATAAAGGGACCCCATTAATGTACACAAATTTTTAGTTTTTGTCTAATAGCAAAAAATAATCATATTGAGAAAAAGATCTTATTTAGAAATTTTACAAAATGCAAATTATTCCAAGAGTTGCATTTCCTTCTCTATTACAGTGGGCTGTGCAAATCAGGAACAGAGGTGGAAGAGGTAAAAATACTGATGAAGATAATGATAGTGATAAGCTATGAACATGGATTGAAAATTCAAAAAAGCAGAAATATATGTGACCAGGAAATGTGGAGATACAACATTTTTCCAGTACTGAGAAACAAAAATGTTTTAAAGCCACAATTTAAGGAAGTTTTCTGTCATATTGAAAAAGAGTTTAAAACATTGTGTTCATTTACCTATTTATTTATTTATCTGCCTGCAGTACTGGAGATTGAGTCCAAGGCTTTGCATTTGCTAGCCAACTGTTCTATAATAAAGCTACATCAACAGCCCTTTAAATGTTTAATTTGATATATGCTAGAGATTGTGCTGGAAGATTCTCTTGTAATCTGCAGAAGTCTCAAATACTCATCTAGAGCTGCATTCAGAACAGCCAACCTGGAAAACAAGTAGATACCTCTGACAATAATCAAGATGATGCAACCCTATTTCAGAGAACCTCTAAAAATATCTAACTTTCTCAAGATATGCTTCAGAGCATGCTTGAAAATGGATCCTAGTTGGGAAAAATAAGAAACAGCCCAGCATATACACCCTGGGGAGTGGATGAATACAATGTGTCATATTGGAAACACAACCTTAAACTATGGTTAAAATTCAGAATACTTATCTATTTGTATCAACACAAATAAATACATAAATAAACAAAACTGGTTGTGAAAAGTTAGGAATAGGATATAAGTCATATATAATTCATTTTATGTGGACATATCTATCTAAACAGTGTTTTTAATTTTTTTAGAAAAAAAAAGTTGAGATGTATCAAACACATTAAAACAACCCTCTTTTGATTAGAAATGGAAATTAACAATGTAGTTTCAGCAAGACAAGGTCATAAGCAGCCAAAATAATCTCTGCAAGTGGATGAGAACCTTGAATTGAGTTGATTTAGGGGAGATGCATAAAAGAAGAGGGACGTGTGAGCTCGGGAGGTCTTCAGGGCTGGCAGTTGGTGCAGGACAGTTTCATTGGTATCAGGTGTCATCCAGGTGCTGCACAAAGGGGTAAGATAAGAGGCACAGACTATACCTTCTTGGAGATTTAATTTACCAGAATAGATGGTGCATGAAAAGGTGAGGCAGAAGTTGAAAATAGTTTCATGCATGTAAATTTTTTGTTTAATTGAGTTTGCTTGTTTTAAGGCAGTCTCAGTGTATAGTCCAGACTAGCACAGAACTCACCATGTAGGCCAAGGTAGCATTGAACTCATGCTCTTCCTGCCATGAATTCCCTCATTGCTGAAGTTATAGCTGTGTGTCTCACACCTGACACAAAGATTAACATAAAGATACAAATTCACTGAAATTTCTAAGTAAAATAGTTCTGAGAACTCAAGGGTGAAGATGCAGTTGAAAATACAATTTTAGACATTTCCAGCCTGGAGCTAATTGTTTGATGTAGGAATCAATATCAGTTACTGAGGAAGGAAGTTGCATAAAAAGGAGAAAAATGGTATATGAAGAAAGAAATTCACAAGACTGATAACTGAATTTGAGGGAAAAATCTTGTCTTGGGAAGCATGGCCAGCATGAAACAAGAAATAAGACCCTTGTCAAAATGTATAAAGGAAAGGAAAACTAATTTCATGCATTTTCATAAAAGTCAAGATAATTTGAACTAAGCATGACATCAAAGAGAGATGACTATGTCTTAGGGTTATTTTTCCATTCCAAATGACATCAGATTATATATCACAGGTGGAACACATATTGTACTGTGTCTTTCTACTGCTTCTTGCAGTAGAGGGTAAGAATTTGAGATTTCGATGCTAACTGCTCAGGGAAATGAACCAGCAGAGGTCGCATTTGCAAAGATGCCTGAGTCAAGACAAAATATCCAAGAGATTCTCCAGTGTCATGGAGGACCAATTCTGAAAACCTGATGTCCATACGAGAACATCATTGCTGCTACTCATATTCTCTTCTACTGCTCTTTATAGCCATCTGTCTTCCTTCATTGAAACTATACTTGCTATCCTCAGTAAAAATCTTAATTTTAATTCAGTGGATAACTGGCTTTTTACTCTACTTATTTGCTTAGAATTTGATATTTAATCTTTACTACTTTTGAAATGTTTGCCTTTTGTGCCAAAATACTGTTGGCACAAAAAGTAACTTTCGCTAGGTACCTCTGAGACATTTTTCCCTTTATGAACCCTACAGAGTCAGTAGAAAATAGTGTTAAAGAATACGCCTACAGAAGTCACACTGGTAGAACTTTAAATCTTGTACTTATACATTATTATCTCTTTGACCATGGGTGCTATAGTTAGAATCTATACTTTGTCTCAAAAGGCTCATTTTACTTAAGACTTTTGACAGCTGTTGAGCTTCTGGGAAGTGATGGGGTCCTGAGGGCTCGAATTTCATCCAATGGATTATTAGTTCATATGTAAACTGTATATATGAATGTGTTTGTTGAGACGTGGAGCATAATTGGGCGAAGCAGATTACTGCGGTATGACTTTGGACGCTGCATTTCATCTCCAGCCCCTTTCCCTTTGACTCTCTTGTTCTTGCTTTCAGCTTGATACCCACAAAACAAACAGCTTTCTTTCCACGGTAACAGGCCAGTCTTTGAGCCAGCTGACCACTGGCTGAAACCTCTAAAAACATGAGTCAAAATAAACCTTTCATCATTTAAGTTGGTTTTCTTTTTGGTACTTTTTCACAATAATGGAAACATTATCAACACAATGGACAAATTTCTCAATTTCTCTGTGACTCATGTTTGGGATATTCAAAATATTATTAAGAATATTTTCTTCCTCATGGAGTTTGTGAGAGATTATGGTCATTATTATGAACAAAATATTTAGAAAACTTACTGGCAGATACAACTCAATTCATAAATATTAGCTCTTGTTTTTCTTACTGTATGCCACTTTTAAAAGTTATATTTTATTATAATTTTATTCTTGGATTTCTTCTCTTTGAAATTTTTATATATACTTGGTGATTGGTCCAGGTTTTTTATTTTGTTTATTTTGTTTATTCATAATACTGGGGATTGAACCCAAGGCCTTCTTACTGAGCTGTACATTTAGCTCATTTTTTACTTTTTAGAATTTCAAGATGGGGTCTCAATAAGTTGTTCAATTTTTCAGATTGGACTTGCATTCATGATTTTCTTGTCTTAGCCTCCCAGAGAGCTGGGATTATAGGCATGTGCCATCATGCCTGGCTAGTTCATGACTTATTTAACAACTATCTCACTTCTACATGATCTTTCCTAAGGAATCAGGATGTAATTTGCAACAGCCTCCTAGATAGCCTCATTCTGAGGCTCTTTGAGTGGCACCAGTTCAATGTCTGAAACACCTCCTGTGCACCCCTACTTCAGTCTGAGTCATTCGTGTCTGAGTGGATGTGTTCGCCAGGCAACAGACTTCCCAGTTTCCAGTTGGGAATCTTGCCCATGACATCCTCCTTTCATCTTCCTGTTTCTGCTTTAAATTCTCCAGAATTCATTTTTCTACCCTTACAAAGGCACAAAATCAACTAACGTATTGTGATAGCTTCCTGATTGGTCTCATGTCATCTTTTGACATTTACTCTGCAATATTTGGGCAGAAATTTGTTCATTTTACAAATCTGTTTTAAATGTTTAAATGTTGTCTAGTAATTTAAGGATAATTATATTCTAAAATGAAATTAATCAACCCACTTTGTTGTTATTTTCCAGTATTATATTTTAAAAATATTTGCTTCATGATTATCTCAATTGTAAGGTTTCTGAACTTACAGATATTCTTTGAAGAATTCAAGATTTTTCTTGAATCGACTTTTCATAAATATACTCCAATCCTGGAAAGCCATTCTCCAATTTTATTGATTATCTCCTATTCATTTTGTTATTGGGGTATCATTACTTCCCCTAAGTCTCTCTCCTTTTTGGGCAAAGTAATATCTCTACTGACTTACCAAAGTGCATATCTCTTCCTTCTTTTTAGTGCCTCATTCACATGTTTCCTTAAGAAACAATGTCATTATTGTCATCTTAATCCTTAACACAGTGCCTTGAAAATGAAAAGCACTCAGAGAATGTTCACTGGATAACTATAGAAGCAATGCAGTTTTTAAATAAACTTCTGAAATATAAGAAATAATTTTATTTTTAATTATTTGATGAATAGATTTCTTACCAGGCAGACACTTACACTGCTGTGCTATATCCCCAGCCACTAAATGAATAAATTTCGTCACACAAAATGTGAAAATGCACAAAGGCATAAGAAAATCATTTTTATAATGTCATTCAGATGTGAACCAAATAAGATATTTTCAAAAGAAAATTTGCATAATATAACGAAAATTAATGTGGTTTGCAAACTGTGGATAACATTTTACCTTTAGGAAAGACAATATTTGCATAATAACATTCTAATGTTTATGGAACACTAAGGTTGCAACACAGGAAAGAGATGTAGACATAATACAGGAGTCCACTTGAGAGTATCAAACATAAATCAAATGAGTAAAGAATAGCATGATATATATGGAATATTAAATTCCTAAGAACATAAGCTAAATAAATAATAAATAAGTGTGTATATGCAGATATTTCCCAACTGAAGATAGTCTGACTTAGAAGTTTTTGAAGTTTATGATGGTCTGAGAATGGTGTACTCTGGGTAGCAAGAAAACTTTAAATCTTGACCTTCTGCTGAACTGGCCATAAGAACAGCACTGGTAACCCTGGGCACTGAGCAGTGTTGCTGACCCATAACTCCCAATCATTGGAAGATGTCGTGTTGCTAACCAATGCTGTTTTGTATGTTAGGCGTATGAAATGAATTCTGTGTTCATGATATTTTTAACTGATGATTGAACAATCAAAACAAGGAGGATCACTCTTCTCTCTCCCCCAACACATGGATAGCATATTAGACAGTACTTTGATTTTGAAAAATTGTTTTGCCATAAACTTCTGAAACTAAAAAGCATTACATTTAATCAACATATTACTTATATTTAGTGAGCAATTCCTAGTACCCATATGTCCAAATATTCTATTTGTAAAGCAACACAAATTTTATGCAAAGTTAGATCCAAATGTTAAGGTGTTATTCTCAAAAGTTGACAGAAGTAACCATAGCATCTGGATATATGTGTGAACATCTTGGCAGTAGTGCATTAACAGCAAGTATTTCCTGAATACTCAAGAAATTTGTGTTTTTCAATTACAATTTGGAAAACTAGCATTTCTATTGGTACAAATAAGGCTTTTGTCCTTGCACTGTCTTTGAATCAAATATGTCATTATTATAACTTATGGTATTAAACTGATGTCTTTATTCCATATTTTATTTATTCCTAAAGTGTGCATGTACTCTGTTAGTTTATAAGCCAGAAGCAGATGTTTTGCTATAACCATGTCAGTAACACAAGATAATTTATATCTTCAAGCAGCAGTAAACCAGAGACATTTTTATTTGCACTTAAATCTTAGTGTATATTTTCTATGTTCTTGACTTGAAAAATTTTATAAGATAATTGTTAACCATGCCACGAGTAGTATTTCAACTGATTTTTTTCTTTGAGTATATAATTTTACATAGTTAATGAAGCAGAGAGCTATTTATTTTTCAACAAATAGTGATTTATATAGTTGGTTTGGAGGAAGATTTTCAGAATGTCTATATGTATTATGTTTCTAAGGTTACTTAATCTGAAATTTAATTTTTAATTTGTAAAATTGAATAATGATGCATGCCATTTTACTTGACTGATTTGATATATAAGTAAAATGAGATAAAAATCAAAGATATTTGGAAACCACTGAGCCCTGTACAGTCTTGGGAAAATGGCCAAGTGGGCATCCTGAAAGTCATTGATATGAGTTATTAATTAAAGGGCTCTTTGGAATTTCTGGTCCAATCACCCAGCGCTAGATGCTTGAGGGAGTTTTAAAGGAATTAAGCATGTTAAATACAAGAGGTGAAACTATAAGTTGCCTGCCTTAGGTGTCAAACATTTTTTATTTTTTAAACTGAGAGGATTTAAGTGTTTCCTTAATTACCCAAAGTTCTTTACAAGCTAATGTTGCTTATCAACAGAGTGATTTTTTAAAACATTCAAATAACCTGTCAAAAATTTCTGCATACTAAATTACAGACTAAAAAGGAAAATCAAGATAAAAAAATGCAAATACTGTATACTAAGTATAAAGAAGTAATAAAAGAATATTATAAATTCAAAGACTAACTGAAAAGTCTTGAAGAAAAATTCACTTAACAAAATATGTAAATTAAAGAGTCTAGATTAGTCCTGTATTAAAATATGATCGAATATACATTTTTACCCACAAGAATAAATAAAGATAATCACAAATTAATCTTTACATATATGAAGCAAAACAACTCAGGGTATGATTTTGTCATTTGATAGACTTTTAAAATTTAAACTCTTCAATTTTGTTTTAGAGACTGTGTTTTTAATAACATAAAGTAGGATTTGAAATGCTATTCTATTGAGTCCAACAATCTGTATATCTAATAATAACTTGCTTTTGAATAAAATAATTGTATATTTTCTTCAATATTGGTGTTTATTTTTGTCTACAGACAATGGTAACAGTTGGCTAACAAATGTTGTCCAAGATGAAAGGAAACACAGTCGAGGAAAGGTGGAAAGGTAATGTCTTTAATAAATGAACTTCTTGTACACATGAAAAAGAAATGCAATTGAAACCTTATTTGAGACCATAATAAAACCTCAACTCAAACTAATTTTTACGAGTTTTCCTCCTAAACCTCAGATCTTGTAATTAACAATTTGTCTGTTTATTTATGACCCAATTGAGAGTCTTTCATCAATAAAACTAGTGGAAAATAACTCTTCACTAAGCTGATGACTAGACTTACATTTAATTTTCCTGTTGTGTATGAAGAAGTATTGCACCAGAGTATTAAAAGATATGTAATATTTTATTGATAAATCTATCCTTTAGAAGAAATGCACTTTAGGATGTTATTATTTTGATGCAAATCATGTAAATGTTGTTAATAGAATATCATAATATAGATATTAACTTGGGAAAATACCTGAATGAATAATACATCATGTAAAATACAGTATTCCTTAAGAAAAACTAAAGATGTACTCCTACATGATAAGCAGTTTTAAATCTCTTCTTGTGTCATGGAATTTAATGAAACTCTGAAATGCATACCTTTCTTTTACCTAGAATTTTTAAACTAAAATTTATTCCCTTTCATTTTAAAATAAATTTATATGTACTTGTTATTACAGAAATTCATATATACTACATATTAAATTTTTGATGCTTTTATCACTGAGTTCTAATTCACTGTTTAACACAAAACCAAAGCAAGAGAAATATTTTTCCTGAAAAACATAATATTACATATTCATTGATCTAAACTTTCAAAAGTAGTATCAGGTCCCTTATGACTACTGATTGAGGCAATATCATAATCAATAGTTTGTTACTTTTACTGCAAAGTTACATCCATGGTACAATATTTTTTTGGATATGTAATCACTTAAGCGAAATCTAGGTTATTTCCACTTAGGGGCTGTTTTGTGCCGTTATAAATATAACTTCTATGAACATTAATTTTATGGTTTTCTGTGGGTGATTCATCTTACTGCTCTGATGTAAATATGTTCATTTTTAAAATTGTTAATTTTATAAAACTGTCATTCTGTAGTTTCATCAACAATTTGTGAGTTAGATTTGGTTTCCCTCATTTCACACCAGTCTTTGACTTCGTTATTTTGTTTTCAGCCATGCTGATAGATGTATATTGATAGTTTACTTTTGTTTTCATTTGTATTTCTTGGGTGGTTAACGATGCCAAACTTTTCTCCATGCGCTTACTTACCATCTGAATATCCCCTATGTCAATTGTCTATGTGATTTTTGTACATTTCTAATAAGTTTGCTTAGTTTTTAATTTTTAGAGAGTCCAATTTATCATTGCTTTTTATTCCATCATGGATCACATTTTTGGTGCCAAATCTCTATGCAGCTGAGTTGTTTTCTAAAAAGATGTTTCATAGATTTACATTTTACACTTAAGTGATTTATTTTGCTATATTTGTTGCATATGTTGTTAGATTTAGGTCATGGCTTTTTAAAAAATGCCCTTGAGTCTCCAATTGCCTTTGAATAATTTTTGAATTCTATGCATTTTGGAGCATCAACTGAGCATATTTGTGTGACTATTTAAACTCTCTATTCTATTCTATTATTCTTTGGATCTTCTTCTCTTGATAGCTGTACAGAAAATTATATACCAATCTATCTTGCACACACTAAATATAGTAAGTAGTGTATGACACATATGGTATGTAGTACAGAATATAGAGGTACAGTATATAATGACATCATAGCACCTCAGTTCACAGATGCTTTTTTGTGAGACAGTTTGCTCACAAACTGTAGATATTGGCAAAATTTTATTGTTGTTTGCAAACTCTGCATTAGGTGAAGAATAGGATGGTGACCATCTTTCCTGCACAAATAGGAACATGGACATCTCTTCCAGAAATATAGAACGAATTAAGTTTGTGAAACAAGGCACTGTTATATTTACTACATAACTATCATCTCTCTGATAGCTGCATATAAAGCCTTAATACAGAATAGGGTGATTTCTGTCATTATATTTTGTTGTTAAGAATTATTTAGCTGTCTTAGAGCATGCTATTCCATGTACAACTCAGGATATTTGTATGTATCTACAAAAAATCTTACTAACATGTTTGAATATAAATTGTATTGAAAGTACAGATCAATGCACTGTGCTCATGTGAGATTAAAAGTGCAAACAATATTTCAATTCAGTTCCTTTATTTTATAAATGCTAGAAGAAAAACCTTAGCTGCATACTTCCCTTAGAAACTTCCAGCTGCACTCTGAAGTTCTAAAGGGAATCTTGGGAGTATCTTCCCTCCCACTATTCCTCCAAGGAAGTTTCTTCATTCTGCCATTTCCTGGAACTTGTTCAAACTCAAATCTAATATCTCTACTGTAACTCCTCCAGTCATCACAACTAAAAATCCATGTGAACTCAGACTTCATTTCGTAGCGTCATTCTCTCTTGATAGGCATTTATTCACTTACTGAATGCACTCTCTTCATACCTTAGCTCTATCATTTTGAATGCACTTGCTCAGAACTTGTTCATCTGTTAGCTAGATACCATTTTATTTTACCAAATCACTGCTTTACTGTACAATTTAGTGTCATTTCCATATAAAAATTTTTAAAAGATCAAATCTATTTTATTTTCTACTTAATTATTTAAATTTTAAAAATACTATGCTATATACACAATTCCTTAAAAAGGCAAAATTTAGTCCATGTATCTGATATAAACTATGATAATGTTAAGAAAATATCAAGAAAATATTTGGGACATCTTATCTATATGTTTTTTTCCACAACATGGCAAGGTGTGACTTTTAAAACTAATTTAATAGGTACTTTAAAAAATTTATATAGCTCAATATGTGGATGCCAATTCTGGATATAATCACAGCCAATTTCAAGATGACAGAGTGTAGAAAGGAGACAATATGGCAAACTATTCCTAACCTGGAGTCTAAATGCAAAATCATTCTTTATTGCCTTTCTATTCCCATAGGATTAAAGATATCTGAAAAGAACAGTGTGACTGACCGTTGACATACTGTACTTTGATTTGGACAGGTTCTATAATGACCCTATGAGACTTCTTGTGCTATGCTAATTTTCACCCATTTTTTCTTGACTGGCAGTCATATACATTGTGAACGTCTTTAGCTAGGTAATAAGGACTTTCAGAATAAGTCTAAAACCCCATAGATGCAATCTAGAGAGGAAATCTTTCACAGATAAAACCTACAGTAAAACACTATTTAATGCTGGATTGGGTGAAAGCAGCGCTTTGACATTTTTATACTCATAGGTAATAAGCCCAAGAGCTGAAATCAGAACAGAAAGTATCAGTGTTCAAATGGTGACATTTTTCTCATTGTTCCCCAAGCAGCCATTTAACAATAAAGGAAGGTCTAATACCTTGATGCTTTTACCAAACTTAACCATAACAATTAACAAAAATATAAAATATTTAATTCTTCATTCATATTTATCCAGGCTACAGTTAAATCCAAAATGTTTTGTGACAGCTGCTTTAACAGATATCAAAGGTCTAGAACCCTCTTTCATAAATGGCATACTGCTTATTCTTTTTTCAACATTTCCTAGCATATAGTCTTAAAGTGCATACATTCTTCAATAAACAATTCAAGTTTTTCTTTGTGGCAGAGTGATTTTCAGCTGTATGTAAATACCACATTTTCTTTATTCATTCTTTTTTTGATGGACTTATAGGATGCTTAGCTAGAAAGAAAGCAAATAAAAACAAATGCCAGCAAGATTGCAGGTTAAATAAACCATTCTATATTGTTGGTGTGAACATAAGCTCATTTATTAAATATCTATTTTTAAACTTTATTTTTTTTGCTCATTCCATGCCTTATTTTATTGGCATCTCCCCACATTGATGAACTCTGAATTGCTTCTCACTGTCTAATGATAGTAACAATACTAAATCTTGTGCTGTGATTTTTGCTGCTGTACCTTTCTGGTCTGTAGAAAATCAGGTATTACTAGTCAACCACAGCAACTACTTATTTTTCCCGTACTGAGGACTATTTGCCTGACCTGTGGTATAGCACTGCCTGTTTGGATTGTAAACAACAGCATTTGAGGAGTTGTATATTCTACCATTCTTTCTTGACACTGACATCCTTTATAATTTTTTAACCCCTGCCAAGCCAACAGGCAAATTCCCATCTCTATTTGTCCAATCACATGAGAGGTGGTATTGTTTGTCATATTTTTATTAACCATTTAGGCTTTCCATTTATAAATTTCATTTTTTGCAATGTGTTCATAGTATCCACTAGGATTCTGGCCATATTTTTATTTACTTATAGAAAGGCAGTATATTTTAAGTTTTACAATTTTTTATTATTTTATAAACATTCTGTCCAATATGCCACCCCTTTTTTAACTTTGCCTGTTTTATTCTTCATTGAAGAATAGCTTAAAATTTTTATAGCTTAAATAACATATGAAATACACGTGTCTCCAATACTTGTTAGTAGTCTTCCCCACCAAGATGGTGCAAAATATTTACATTTATTCTATAGCCCTCAAGTTCATCTTTTCTTCTACTCTATTTGATGATTATCACTTTATATGATAAAGAGTAGATATATAATTTTCGATGTAGTAAGCCATTTTTCATTCTGCACCTTCTAGGTAGCATTCTCTTTTTACTTACTTCCTGTATATTATTACTGTGCTTTATGTTTCAAATAACAATAAATCCAGTCTTGATTTTTTATTTAAATTAGTATATTTTATAGTTTAATATATTAGAATTGAACTGTATTTCTCAAAATCACATGTTTTTTAAGACTCTCCTGTTTTAATTTGGCTATTTCATTAGCAAATGATTACATTTTATAAGTCATCTTTGAATTGTATTGTACAATATGTCTGCTTTTAGCTTCATCCATTGAACAACACCTTCAATTTCTTTAAACCCTCTAAATCATCTTACAGTGTTTTGACGGATCTTTGCTGATTTTAGGTTTGTTTGCTGTACTACAAAGTGCTGGGGATAAAATTCAACTGAACTGCATCCCCAAATCTCATCAATAGTTTTATAAACTGGTGGGTTTAATTTATCAATATATTGTATAAAATTGTATCCATTTTTCCATGATGCAAATTTTTTCTATGATTTGTTTATCATACTGTTTGTTTCAGGTTTTAGAAACTTCTAAAACAAATTGATTACTGTTTTCACAATTGCTATTCTTTAGAAAAATTTATTTAGGATTACTGTTATTGCTCCTTGAATATTTGGAAATTTTATTAGTAAGTTTATTTGGAAAGATTAAAACCACACATATTTTGAAATGAGGAGCATTTTTTAAATTGAATTTAACTTGTACACTTATATTTCTTCTTTTGCTATTAATGCTTAATTTGTTTTCAGGGAATTTGTTCATTATACTTAAACTAATTTATTGCTATTAACTTAATAAAATTTATGAACTTTTTAATAAGATTATGTTACCTCATATTAATTCATGACATTTGTTTTGTGTTTTTCATAAGATCTTGACTAACATTAAAATATTTTATCAGTTTTAATTAGCTTTTTTGACTTGGCACAGTGGTGCATGTCTGTAATTCCAGCACTCAGGAAGCTGAGGAAGGAGGATCACTATGAATTCACTGTCAGCCTGGACTATGAAGTGACCAAGACCAGGCTGACACCCAAATTCAAAGACGCAATCTAAAAATGGGCATCTGAGATTACTATACACTTCTCAAATGAAGAAATACAAATAGCAAATAAATATATGAAAAAATGTTCAACATCATTGGTCATTCGAGAAATGCAAATTAAAACAACACTAAAATTCCCTCACTCAAGAAAGAATGGCTATCATCAAGAAATCAAATAATAAAAAATGCTAGTGGGGCTGTGGGGAAACAGCAACCTGTTTCACTTTTGGTTGGAATGTAGACTGGTGCAACCACCATGGAAATCAGTATAGAGATTCCTCAAAAATTTAGGATTGGATGTCCCATTAGACACAGCTCTTTCCCTTCTGGGTATCTTCCCAGAAGAATTAAAAGCATCATCCCACAAGAATTAAACATGCACCCATGTTTAAAGTGGCACAATTCATAATAGTTAAATCTTGGAAACAATCCAAATTCCCATCTAAGGAACAGATGAAAAAGATGTGTTCATTTTATACAATGGAGTACTACTTAGTTACAAAAAAGGGTAAACTTAGAACTTTTATAGGTAAATGGATGCAAATCGAGACCATACTCTTAAGTGCAATATATCAGGCTCATGTATGTAAATATCATATTGTCTCCCTAGTGTGAGAA
>RJWM01011372.1:0-60065 GCA_004363535.1 Dasyprocta punctata | reverse complement strand
CAGAGGCCTGCAAAATCTATGAAAAAACACTAGTGTCTAGTTGCTTTATGTACCTTAGTTGCCATCAATTTAGCCAGACCTCAGAGCCAGCAGCTTGCTTATGGGGGGGGGATGTCCTTGATTCTGAGCCCGCGCGCCGGTGCCTCACGGTCCCAGCAAGTTGCGGTCCGGTTGGACCGGTTCTGGTTCTCCTCCGGGGTGGCGGAGCCCGCATCCCCGGAAGACGGATCAGATCTCCTTTGATGCAAGCTGGCACCGCGTGGCGCCGGCGCGTTGCGGTCCGGTTGGACTGGTTCTGGTTCTCCTCCGGGGTGGCGGAGCCCGCATCCCCGGAAGGCGGATCAGATCTCCCTTGATGCAAGCTGGCGCCGCGTGGCGCCGGCCTGCCTTCCCTTTGTTGCCCAGAATTGCCTTTGCTATTCTAGGTCTTTTCTGTTCCAGATGAATTTCAGGAATGCTTTCTCTAGCTCTGTGAGGTAGGCAGGTGGTATTTTGATTGGGATTGCATTAAATCTGTGTAATAATTTTGGGAGAATGTCCATTTTAATGATGTTTGTTGTTCCTATCCATGAACAGGGAATATCTTTCCATTTTCTGAAATCTTCTTCGATTTCCTTCTTTAGAGTAATGAAATTTTCACTGTATAGATCTTTTACTCCCTTTGTTAGATTGATTCCTAAGTATTTCATTTTTTTGGATGTTATAGTGAAGGGTGTGGTTTCCCTTATTTCTCTCTCAGTGACTTTGTTGTTTGTGTACAGGAATGCTATTGATTTCTGAGTGTTCACTTTGTATCCAGCTGCATTACTTCTAGAAGTCTTTTAATGGATTTTTGGGGGTCTTCTATGTAGAGTATCATATCGTCTGCAAATAATTATAATTTCACTTCTTTCTTTCCTATCCTTATTCTCTTTATTTCTTTCTCGTCTAATTTCTCTGGCTAATATTTCCAGAAAAACCATATTATATTTAATGATAATGGTGGAAGAGTAAAGCCCTATTGAAATAGTTAAAAAATGAAGCAACAAGGTTGGAGGTTTAGCTCAGTGGCCCCAGTGCCTGCCTGGTGAGCACAAGGTCACAAGTTCGATCCCCATTACAAAAAAAAAAAAAAAAAAAAACAGGGAAGCAATGTCCAGAGATTAGACATTCAGTTATCTGATTTGAATATGTTTATAATTCTGGTGGTAGAAGTATCTGTAGAAATAAAATTTGCCAAATTTGACAGCAGCTGTAAATGATAGAAAACAAAATACAAGATTCGTTCATCAAAATTGGAGCAAAATAGTGCAAATTGAAAAAAAACGAATTACCTTCACTAAAATACATCAAAATAACAGATTGGTTCCATTGAAAATAGTCCAGTCTGACAGAATTTGGAAAAGTTTTCTTTTTGTTTAAGTCTGAATTCATATTGAATGTCTGATCGGTGACACAATGAGTAGAATTCTTTATTAAATTTCAGAAAATATTTTGATAGATATGGTAATGATGATTTTTAAACTGAGGTTTGCTGATGAAAACAAATTTTCAAAATTTTAAGCAAAATATTGAAACCAACCTTGAAAAAAATATATCTATAGGAGCCAGAACAATGCCTTGCATGAAGTAGGCTCACAAATCTATTAGTTGATAAAATCTTTAAATTTTAGAAGCTTAGAAGTTGGAAGTAGTTCAATTTTTCTCGTTTTACAAGTAAGAAAGATCTGGTCCACAGAATAAAGTGGCTTGCCAGGATCTGTGTATTTATACATAAGTTCATGAATTAAATTTCTTATGTAAAAGATAATAGTATTTTTCTACCCATATCAGTTTTAAAAGAGGAGTACAATAATTAATAGTTATATGTTTTAATTATGGGAATTTATAAAGCTTTGCTACAAAATTACCCACTAATGCCATTATGTAATTATAGGGATAAGTGCTTTTTAGTGAGAATTTCTTAAAGAGAGAGAGAGAAGGAGAAGTGGGAGAGGGAGATAGAGAGAGTGAGAGAGAGAAAGGGGATAGGGAATACACTTGTGGCCAGGAAAAACATCTTTCTTTTAAACTAGAAATGTAAACAATAAAGCTGAAAACTTGGTGTACATCTTTATGTCAACCGCTACAAAAGTTGATTTGATGAAGGGATTCAATTTTAAGTCAGTAACAAACTTCGATAGGTTCTATACTGAGGCAAGGTAACTTGTATAAAAAGTTGGGGACCAAGGTCAGACTTCTGAAACTTTAAGTCAGTCTGTCATTAAACTTCAACTTTAAGCAAAGTAAGAATCTTGACAATAGTTACTTGGTAGAATTGTTTTGAATCTTAATAACGAGATACATGTAAAAGCATTTAGGACCATTTCTACTACACTGTGATCACTAAACAAGTTTTAACTAAAAAATATAAAATAAAAAATAAGGTGTATATTTCTCTTGACAAAATGCTCACAGTCTAATAGGCTGTCACTTGCAAAAGGGATCTGAACATTCAATAAACAAAGAAAATAATGTCACTTAGGAAAATACATTTTTACTCTCTGAAGTACTCTTTTAAAATATCAAATTGTAAGCACATAGACAAACATCTAAATATCTACATAACATTTAGATGAAATTAGCTGAAACTTGAGGTCGTGTTTGCTTTACAACAGATACTTAACTGAATTTTATTTTCAGAGATATAGGTATGTACAGTATCTGTGTGCATAACTCGTGTATATATATATATATATATATATATATTTAAAGTGATGCAGTTGATACATTGAATAGAGCAAAAACAAAGAAATTATTTAGTCTTTTTTGGGAGTTATTTTGACTTTTGCTATGCAGTTCAGGCTGGCCTTCAATTCACTTTGTAGCCCAGGCTTACCTTGAACTCACAGAGAAACTCCTGCCTCGGCCTCCCTAGTGCAGGGATTACACCATCACACTCGGCTCTTTAGTCATTTTCATTCATGTTAGAGTTGTTCACTTTCTTGTCACACCAAAAAAAGGTTCTTGAGAGAAAAATGACATTGACTGATTGAAATAGTATAATATAGCACTAAATTTAATTTAAATATTTATGGGAAAACATATTACTTGGTGAATACTGAGCTTAGAGTGGGTTTAATGTTTAAGATCTTTAGAAAAGTAACAAAAGATGCAAACTAATATATTGATAGATTCTTGGGTTTCACTGCATAAGAAGGATTCTGATTCATAGTTCTTTGCTTAGCAAATAGTCTTTTTGCAAGAAGTCTTTGGCATGTGTTATGGATCATTGATCAATTATTAGATCAATGCTACAATTATGACCCTAAATTTATAACAGTTGGTGTATAGAGGTCCATATATGAACCTTAAAGGCATTATTTAGAACATTTTACCTTTGAAAAGCATTACTACAGTAAAGCAGCCTATGCCCTCTTTTTGCATTATAAGGATGAAAAAATAAAATAAGAAAAATTAAATATTCTTTCTTTGTTTTTTGAGACAGGGTCTTGCTATGTAGCCCAGGCTGGCCTCAAACTCTCAGTGATCCTCCTTTCTCAGCCTCCTGAGTTCTGGGGTTACAAGCATGCACCACCATGCCCAGGCTAGCTCATTTTTCATGACAGTTATAGATATCCAAATCATTAGTACATATTTTTCTTTCCTACACAGCACCCCCACTTTAAACCTGATCATATCAAATTCTACATGTTACTTTTATTTTTGCTTTTTAAAAAATCTTTTCCTTAGATTTATTTTTAAAAACATTTTAATTCTTATTGCTATGACTTTTCTAATAGTGAGTAAAACTATTTGCCTGTTTGTATAATAAAATTGACATCAATTTGGAGCTTACCTACTTTCAATATTT
The DNA here is from genome assembly GCA_004363535.1 of Dasyprocta punctata. Classification (NCBI taxonomy): domain Eukaryota; kingdom Metazoa; phylum Chordata; class Mammalia; order Rodentia; family Dasyproctidae; genus Dasyprocta; species Dasyprocta punctata. The sequence continues at coordinate 56,233 of RJWM01011372.1, read as the reverse complement.
GGACCTCAGAATAGAAGTTGGCATGGGTAACAGAATATTGGAATAAAAATCACAAGATTTAAATGACTACATTCATTGTGTGTGTTTTATTCTATGACCTAAAAATGACCTAGGTATTTTTAGAAGCTTAAAAGTGAAATTTATCTTACCACACACAATTCCTTAATAACTAAACAGAAGTATTACAAATATCTTTTTGAGCAATATTGCAACCATTGTCAAGTTTCTATCATCCTGTTTTGTAAACCTGCAATGTTACTGTTGTGCATTTACACTAGTGGTTTGTTTGTCTCTTTTGCTTGTTGTCTTTGTTATATATGTCTTTTTTTTTCTTTTTCTTCGCTTAAATAAAAAAACAAATATCTTTTTGAAAGTTCCCTATGAATTCATAGGATCTCATTTTTCTCTTCCTCTCAAGCCTATTAGGCACAGACAGCTATTTCTCAATTGGCATTTGTTGGTAAATGAAGAAGAAATTTTTATAGTTACCATTTACTGAGACCTTACTCTTTGCCAACCTCTGTGTTTGGTGCTTTACATACATTATCTCACTTATTCCCACGATAAAACTATGAGATGTGTACTTAATTACAGGTCTATGGCAACAGGCAACAAGGAAATAATTCCAAACTGCAGTATGTTCCCGAGTAAAACTGAACAAGGATATTTTCTGCCTCAGGTGATTTTTGCTTTTTTCCTTCTAGATATGAACATCTCTCAAGGCTTCACCACCTGAAGTACTAAAGTATAAATGATGCTCAACACTTTAAGATGTCTCCTTATCCTAGGGAATTTTCATTTTAAAGGGAATAAATCATAAAGTAAAGAAAAGACACTCAAAGATGGTGTCTTCAATATCACATAAGATGAGCACTTTGTGATACATATCAAGAAATATAGGCAAATCAGAAAGTGTACATAAGAATTATCCAGTATTTTGGGGGGACATTGTCTCTCTTCTCTCTCCTTTCTCCTTTATCCTCTTGCCTCATCCCCCTCTGCTCTCTCTGCTCTCTCTCTCTCTTACACTTTGCCTCTCTTTCTCCCTGTCTCTCTCTTTCTCTCTCACTTCCTCTCTCTATTCACCCCCCATCTCCACAGTATTTCAAATTATTTCAAATTTCAGTTATGGATTTTTTAAAACACACACAAACGATAGAGGTAAAAGTTTTGATCACTTAATAGTTCATGTTGAGGTATACATAAAGCAAGATTCTTGTCTAATAGGAAGATGTATTTCAAGGAATTTGATTCCCCACATGAATTAACCTTCAATTTAGCTAAAACCTTACTAGAACTCTGAGTAACATTATGGCCATTCTTTTAAGATTATGGTACACAGTGTATTAACTACTATTATTCTTATTATTTTGTTATGAAATTCTGTTTTTTACAGAAGTAAGAAGAGTGCTTTTTAATGTTTTCTTTATTAATATCTGTTTGTATTACATTAACATAAAAAGAATATACATAGTCTTCATTCTCTATTAGAAAGGAAGTTGCAACACCAGTCAGGGTACAAACAATGGAAAATATGTCCTATGACATCCTTAGCTACTCTTGTCCATTCTTGTGCTCATTTAATGTTCTTTAATTTATCATCATCTGATCCCCCTTCAAGTTTCTTGTCCATAGTGAAAAGAAACAGATTTGGAATGCTATGTCATTATCTAATGATTTAATTCACTTGTTACAAAATCCTGCAAGTGTATGTGTGTCACAGGTTATAAGCACATTGAGAGGATCATTTAAATGATTGCTCCATTAATTCTCAATTTAAGTACTTCAAATATTTACATATCCTAAGCAGTTATTAAATTTTTTATCCATGTATTTGAAATCTCTTTTTTCACAATTGAGTGTACTAGTATGGAAAACTTGATGTAACTGTTCTGTGTGAAAGACTAAAAGTTTCTAGATTTCATGTTATCTGTTAACAAGTATGGATATGCAGTTTTAAAATCATGTTAGAAAAATGCACAAGGTAGTTTGGCTCATATATGCTAACTAATATAACAATGACTACTAACATAATATCATGTCATATGGTCATCACAGGAAAAGAACTCTCTTGAAGTTACTTCTACCCTAAATGATCTATCAGAGATTTCTGCAATACTGGATTTTTGAGGATCTCATTGTAGCACTCAAAGGTCCATATAATCTAACAACCAATTTGCAGCACAATCTACCAAAGCACCTAGGGAAAAGAACCATTGTGATAATGAGAGAAATACTTAGATTTCTTGAATTCACAAACAGACACACTAAAGCGTATAAAACAATAGAATATAAATTGTTGATTATTAATTGAGGGAATTCTACATTATGATGCACATTCAATCCTTTTCACTTTGAATAGTTGTTTGTTTTATTCTTATCTTGTGTTCACAAAATTGATGTTACATACTTCATCTGGTTTCTGCATCAGAATCATAACATACTATGGCTAGGTGTTGTCATAAGGATCTAAATAATTTATAGAGTAGTCATATGGTAATCATGTTCTAATAATGATAAAGTTTTCACATTGTAAAGAACACTTCAATAAAATGAAAAAACATGTGTATGTGTTTTCTCTTTTAAATTTTGGACAATTTTACAATGTTTGTCTTATTATCTTCCCTTTGTAGATACAAAATAGAGGTTCAAAGAGAATAAGGAACTAACTTAAGTTCTATATGTCAAGCTCAGTTCTCCTAACCCCAATCTAAGACTTCATTCTTTATCCCACACCTCTGATTTCCTGCCTTAGTGCTAATGCTAACTTGCTCAATTACTTAGCCTCTTTGAATATATTTTCTGCACCTGCAAAACTGTTCTGAGATGTGGAAAATAAAGATTGAACTTTAATGGTTCCAACAGATAAACCAAGGGTTCATAGAAGTGGGAGTATGAAGAGGGCTCAAAAATATTCTGAGCAAATGTATGTATATGTCCATTGGACACAATGTGTAGAATGTTAAGTAACATATTGTCTTGGTTACTTTTCTCTTGTTGTTGAGACAAAATACCTGACACCCAAAATGGAGAAAGGAAAGGTCTATTTAGCTTACAGTTTTTGGAGGTTTCAATCCATACTTAGCTGGTTCCAAGGCAGAGTGGTGTGGATAAGGGAAAGCCGCTCATGGCAGCTGCAAGACACAAGATCAAAAAGGACAGGGGGAAAAGTGTACTCCTTCCCTCCCTTATACTGTATGCCAGCTACCCACCCCTGGGCAGGTGCAGCACTCACACCACCAATCCCAGTGCTAGACAACAAACCAATTACAAATGCTAGATTCAGTTGCCTCCAAGACTGCATGAGGCTTGGGGAGACCACCCAAACACAAATCATAACGCATGTATTACACATATGTATGTAACTTCTGTTGACATTAATAAAATATATATTAAGACCATTTTTAATTCCATTGTAGTTTTTTGGGTGTTTTCTCAGCAAACATCTATTCAAAGTACCACCATTATTTTGAAAGGGTTATATTTTAAAATTTTTAGAAGGATCTCTGTATTTGAAAAGCTTAGTAAATGCTACATAATCTCAAAAGGCATTTTTGAGCTTAAAAATTTAAATCTTCACTCAAACCAGTATAAGTCTTATTATTTTTTATCTAATTTACAGTGTGATAATAGACTCATGGTACAAGTGTTGTGGAATATATTAATTTAAGAAACTAATCGGAGCATACACCTGCAATACCAGCACTTGGGAGGTCGGCTGAGGCAGGAGGATTGCTGTGAGTTCAAGGCCAGCCTAAACTACATAGCAACACCCTGTCTCAAGAAAGAAAGAAAGAAAGAAAGAAAGAAAGAAAGAAAGAAAGAAAAGAAAGAAAGAAAGAAAGAAAGAAAGAAAGAAAGAAAGAAAGAAAGAAAGGGACAGGTGGGGAATTTAACAGAATAGTGATTTCAGAAAAGTGATATATCATTATCTTCAAAATTATTAGTTTTATTATCTTATGATTCTGAATTGTGTATAGAATATGGTTAGGTTGGAATATTAGTATTAGCCTTATTATTATAATTAACCTTATTTTACTACTCTGAAGTATGTCCCAAAAAAGCCCAGTTATCATCATTTCCTCTGGTCATATCTTCCAAAATTTTTTTCCTATAATATCATAGTGCTTTCTTCATTGGGTTGCATGATTCTGCCCTTGCTCCCACTATACTGTATTTGCAGCACAGCAGCCAGAACAATCTATTTAAAACATAAATCCAATCATGTCATTCTCTCTCACAACTCTCCAGTGACTTCTCATGATTTAAAGTTAAAATTGAAGTCTTTCAAACTGTCATACTCCCTACATAATTTGTCTTTCTTGGTCCACTTCTCCCCTATTAGTCTGCTCCCTTTACTTGGTTCCTTCACTTCAGCTATGTCTGCTGTAACTAATCGCTAGAAACATATGCATACATAAAAGTTCCAAGAGGGTGGTATTAGGTTGTTATTGGTTCTCCCTTGGTTATCCTGCAACAAAATGTAGCACTGATTTGGACAATCGAGGGCGCTTGCTAATGGCCCATCCAGCACTAATCTGATATCTCAGGGCACAGCACTACCGCTTGATAAGAAAGCTCTGCATACAATAAATAGCTTGACAAAGAATGAGTACAATTTCCCAGGAAACAAAGTAGTGATAAAATTAACTAGTCTAAAGTATTTTTAACTTAATATTTATTTTATGTTAACTGCTACTGTTTTATGACTTAAGTAGAATCACTACTCTTAGAATTGAGGGAATTTGACAGAAAAATAATGAGTAGCACACATCCTAAATCTATGTTTGGATATTGCATGCTGCTCAAACTGACTTGCAGATTAGACACAAGTTACAGCATGCACTTAATTGTCTGCTATGCAAACACATTATTAGGGCAGTTTCTGTAGGCACAGCTCCAGTAGTAATGCATGTTCATATTAAATTTTATTTACTACTACACCATGAAATGTGAGAAACAAAATCCACACAAGGAATTTTTTCATTTAACTTTTTCCTACTCTCTTATCATTGGGGAAATAAGACTCAAAATCCCAGAGAGATATCATCTCACACCTTTTGGAATAGCTATTATCAAAAAGACTAAAGATAACATGTTCTGGTAAAGATGCACAGAAAAGGGAACTATTACACACTGTTGGAGGGAATATAAATTAGTGTAGCCCTTTTGGAAAATAATATAAAGGTTCCTTAAAAATTAAAATTAAGTCTATTATATAACCAGAAATTCTAAATCTAAGTGTACATCAAAGGATTAGAAATCAGTATCACAAAGAGATATTTTCATGTCTATGTTCATTTTAGCATTATTCACAATAGCTAATATCTTTAGGCAACCTAAGTGTCCATCAATGGATTTATGTATAATGAAAGTGTAGTATATACACACATTAGAATACTACACAGCTTCAAAACATCTTTTCATTTCTATCAACATTGATGGAACTGGAGGAGGTTATGCTAAATGAAATAAACCAGATGCAGAAAGAAAAATACTGCATGATCTCTCTTATATGTACATTTAAAAAAATCTATAGAGAGTAGAATGTGGTTATTAGGAGTCTACAGGGAAGAGGAGGAAGGAAGAAAAAGGAAGATGTTGACCAAAAAAACCCAACGTTTTAATTACCATGAAGAAATAAATTTCAGTGGTCTCTCACACTACATGGGAGCACAGTTAATGATGTATATAGATTTTTAACATTTTTATTATGAAAAAGGCTAAATTAATGAGATGATATACATGGTTTTTGTTGTTGTTGTCTTTTTTTTTTTTTGAGACAGGGTCTCACTGTGCAATGAGACAGGGTCTTGTCTATGCAGTTCAGGCTTTTCTTGAGCTCACTTTGTAACCCAGGCAGGTCTCGAACTTGCAGTGATCCTCCTGCCTCAGCCTACTGAGTGCTGGGATTACAGGCATGTGCCATTATGCCTGGCTTGGTGATATATAGGTTAATTACCTTGAATGAATCTTTCTGTAACATATGTATTGATCAAACTATATTTTACTCCATAAGCACACAGTTATCAACTGATAGATTTTAACATCAATATCTGTATGAAAATTTGACATATGCAGAAATTATATGTGGCTCTAAGAGCCAAAGGAGGAGATAATCTGTAAGTTAATCAATATATGTGCTCATTTCTATATGTGCCCACTTCATGGAGAAGTATGTATGCTGAATCCTTTAATATTCTCCTGTTTTTCTAGCCCCACATGAGATAATTTAATAATTTTAAAGCCTTCACAGTGGTCCTTTTGATACTTTACTAGCTGAGAAACTAAGATGAACTTGTTTTATGCAAAATGTCTCTGCAAAGAAAAACAATACAATGATGTTGCAGTGTACAGTTTTTTGTGTAAAAACAAAAAGACATTAACATTAAACTACTATAAACAGCTAATTCTGGGAGGTATACTGGGATGTAGGTGGGCCGGTTTAATGAACCTCTCAGTTTTCACTGCATACAGTTGTGCAAAATATTTACAAAATTTTTTGCAAAATGTTCATATATTATTTGTGCAACTCTAAAAGTTAAAGCAATCATTTAAAATAAAATTTTCTAATATTGCAATAGTTTTAAATAGGCAGATTTTGGGGAACAAAAGATTAGGTAAAAAGCATTGCTAAGGAAAACTGAAGAGAAACCCAGCTCCTTTATCAATCAGTCTCTCTCTCTCTGTGTCTCTGTCTCTGTCTCTGTCTTTCTTTCTCTCTCTCTCACATCCTTTTGCTCCCTCCCTCCCTTCTTTCCTTTCTCCTGTCTCTCTATTTTTTCACTGAACACCCTTTCTTCTTTTCAACTCCATCCCCCACTCATATGGTCCACGCTTTATAAAATGAAAAGAACTGAAAAGAAGTTTGCAAGGCAGAAGTCTTGTTGGCTAAATTGCTTAGCTTTTCAGGTAATCGAAAATTTAACAGTGAATCTTTCTCTATGGTTTATGTATTTTTGAGCTTAACAAATAGTGTATAAATAATCCTGGATTTGATGACAACAAGAATAGAAATCAAAATTTTATTCAAATATAAACTTAGGAAAGAGACTATCTAGTTATGACATTTAGGGGAGGTAAGGGAATCTGTATTACTAGAGCTCACAAGATACCAAGTTCCTACTGGTTTTATTTTTTGGATGTGTTCGTTTATAATGATTGGTCTTTTCTTTTGGAATTGTTGTTGTTGTTTGGACAGGTAAGTAGAATCTGCCATGTTGTTTTAATTTTTAAAATTTTTTTTTAGATAGTGTCTTGCTACATAGCTCAGATTTGCCTTGAACTCACTACAATCCTCCTGCCTCAACCTCCCACATGCTTGGATTATAGGCATGTGCCACCATGCCCAGCCTAGGATCTGCCATTTTCTAGCTTGGCAAGTACTTTCTATATGATTTGGGGCTTTTGGGTTTTTTTTTTTGTGGGGTATGTCATGTTTTTTTGTTTTTTCTGAGACAGGGTCTTGTCATATAGTTCAGGCTGGCCTTCTACTCACTATGTTGTCAACAATGGCTTTAAACTTGAGACACTCCTCCTCCTGTCTCAGCCTCCTGAGTGCTGAGATCACAGGCATGTGCCACCACATCCAGTCCTCTATATGATTTCATAAGAAATTCTCACTTCACGGCCTACTTGATTGGGACACAAAGTCAACTTGAGGCACCAAGGTGATCATTTTCAGATGTCCTTTTAAGGTACTTGATGTGGCCTGGGGCAACAAGAAGACAAAATGAAACCTCAGTAGCACTGTTATGACAGCAAATCTGTTGGATTCTAATTTCATTTTTATTAAGTGAGATAACAAGCAGCTTTGTATTATTTTCTTTCTGGATAAAAAAGAGTTATGACAGACATTTCTTCCCTCTCCCTACCCTCAGTTGTCTATTATCTACTCATAAAAAGTATCACCCTTTAATATACTTTGTCGTACTGTCAGATGTCATTTTATTTGCATTTAGTATTAATACCAGGGATCCTGGCTTATCCTAGCTTAGAAATATAACTTGAAGTATTAGTTTGAATAAGTGTAAAAGTACAAGAAGTCCCAATCACAGAATAGTCATGTAAAATGACCAAGCGGACACACACACACACACACACACACACACACGTGCACGCACTTTTGCACACACACCATGAAGCCCACATGAGTAATTCAGTAAATTTCAAAACCAATCATCTTAATGATATCTTGGACTATGAAAGTGAGGAACTCAACTAAAATTCCTTAGCCCTTGCTGGAGGGACAAAAAGAGCAGGCACACTCATCTGCTCAGATAAGAGAAATGATTGTCTCAGTGTAACTCGCTGAAGCATGTTTGCTTGCAATATTCTAAGACCTTGCAGCTATTATCTGACATGGAAAAAGACTAAATTAAAAACAAAACACAGCAAAAAGAACAATAATGAGTGAAATTTGAGCCCACAGTTCAAGTTGCCCTTTTCTCCAGAATATTCATGCCTGTTTCATTTAAAGCTTGTAACATAAAGCACATATATATGACTCTCTTGAAGGTACTGTCAGTTTGTCAAATTCCTCTCTGATGCATTAATTCAGGTAAAGTGCAAAATTTAACCAAAATCTCCTAGATTTCATACCTTGTAAGGTGTGGTGGATTAACTAATGGTCAACTTGTAACACCCAGCTGAACCAAATCAGCATGGTGCTGGGTGTGGAACACCCACCTGATGATTGGAATCAACATCATAAAAAGAGAACCGGAGAAGAAGATGGTGTGCTGTTGATTCTTCTGGAGAAGCTTGTCACACCAACTCTCCTGATATGAGCTCAAACTGTTATCATCGCAGGAGCTTGGGTCCTCGCTGTCAGTGAGGGTGGCTGCAGGTTTTTTGTGGGAACTCTAATTCTTGCCTTGAGTGTTACTTACTGGCTCTAGTGCAGATCCTTCGACCTGCTGACCCAGATCCTTTATCCCACTGGCACAGACTCTCTAGCTTCCACCACTGACCTTTGGACCTCCCAGTGCAGGTGCTTGATATAGATTTGCATGAGGCATTGTCATGGGCTCCAGGCTTCTAGTTGGACTCAGGGAGAACATTTCTATGGGGGTCTAGGCATTCAGCTGGTCTCATGCAGGACATTGCCATTTGATCCAGGCCCTCAGCTGGATTTTTTGGGTCTTTAGTGTGTGGACAGGTCTACTGCACTCTTTTGCATTTGACTCTTTTGGTGAATATTATAAAAATAATCCTATAAATTAATTGTCCCATTTTAAATCCTTTTCCTGTAAACTCTGACTGCAACATAAGGACTCTATTACTTCGTATCTCAAATTCTAGTAAAACTGTAATAACTACAGGCAAGAATTTAATTATTTTTTGTAATTATTTTTTACTTCTCTCTCTTACTCCCTTTCTCCATTTCTCCTTTTTGCTCATTCATCCAGCAAAAAATTATTGAGCACTGACATCTAAGAACATGACAGATGCTATATTAATGCATGATTTTTTATTAGTACTGTGTCAAGTACTGGTTAATTATCAGGGATATCAAACAGACCTGGTCCCTGCACTTTAGGATCTCACAATCTATTTGAATTTCCAGACAAGTTCATGCATAGTTACAATATAATGTGGTAAGTACCAATTCAGCAAAGTATGAGATGGTACTATGTATGCATACAAATTGTACCTTCCTGAAGACAAAGAAAAAGAAGAATATAAAACTAAAACTTGGAAGATAAATATGAACTGATCCATGAATTACTGTATGGTTAAAATATTAAGGGAATTTATTAATGGACTGTTAAAACACTGTGCTGTTTTACTGATTGAAATAAATTTTGGGAGGAACAAAATGTATGTCTAAAGGCAGTCTGTTAAGAGATTGTTGAAATAGTTATAAGGAATGTAGGAAACAATAATAACTTAATCAATGATGATGATACTTGATGTGAAAAGAAATTAAGAAGTTAAAAACTATAAAGAAGATATAATCAACCTGGTTAAGCAACTGATACAATGTAGGAGATGAGAGAGAAAGAAGAATCAAGGGTGAAACTCAGATTGTAAATTAGGCAGTTTGGTGAATGATGGAAACATTTAATAGGGCAGGAAACACAGAACAACAGAACTAAAACTGAGGGTGGGGATGAATTCAAATATGAATATACTTCAAATATCTGACAATTATTAAGGTAGTGCTGTTCAGTAAGTAACTGAACATTTAATATGGGATCTAGAAGAAATAGCTGAGGTAATGATAGAAATTTTGGAGCCATAAGTAGAGATAGTTATTAGAATCATGAGCATATATGAAAATGTGTTTAGTAAGAAAATACCCAGGCCACCAACATGGACCCAACTAATTGACTAGCCTATTATAGGGAATGGTACTTCTAAAAATATACATGTTTTCACTCAGATATTTATTAATTATTTATCTATTACTTCAGTGAAGATGTATCAGTCATCTATCATGTACTATGTAAAGACAAGTGCAAAACATATACTTGCTGCCATCATGACAGAATTTGTGGGCACTGAAAAAATTGATACCAAGAGCTACCATGAGGATACATGTTCACCTTCAACAAAAGTTCAGTACTTGGCAAGCAGCACCAAGTAATCCTTTTTTATTAAAGAAAATAAAATGTTTCAACCCAAGTATTTTATCAAAATTAGTAAAGAAAATAAAAACAAAAAATGGTTTGAATCACACTGTTTTTAGAGAGACCATAACACAATTTTATGTAAAAGACAAAATTTGAGCCAGGCCAAGTATCAGAAGAAGTAAAAAAGTTAAACCTATATTTTCTTTACCATTGTACCAGATTGCTTATGGCTCTACTAATTGCAGCCTTCAAGTAGGGTAAAGGGGATATTCAAAGAATTCATCTAAAATGATGAAGCACTAATGATCAAGAAGTTTCCTGAAATGAGTCTATACAATAATAATGATACTGATATTTTAACATTAAAGGGATGATGCAGAATTGTAAGTTTAATAGTCTAGGAACATATTCATAATCAGCTATTTGGCAGAATTTTATCCATATTAGTTAGGATGTATATCATTAGAGTGAAAAGGAACAAATGTAAAGCATTGCCGGTAATTTTCATTGCACAGTTTACTATTTGTTAATGTATTGTGCTGGTTAACCATTTATTGACATAAATATATCTTAATTATTCCACTCTGCTATAATATAAGAAATGAAAAGGATTAAATTACCTCTGCATGAAAATTTTAAAAATGACTAATTTCTTGACAAATACAACTGATGCTAAGGAAATAAAGGATGGCTAAGAATAAGTTAATAGCTAGAATTGCCAATGAAATATAAATAGATTATTTTAAATAATATATTAAAAGAAGTATAAATATGGTCTCAGCTTGATTAAAAGGTACAATTCTTTGGTTTTTCTCCTTAATATGTTTTGAGTGGATGGACTAATAAATGGAGTCTCACTAGGTTCTCCCAGCTAGTCTTAAACTTGTAGGCCTAAGCAATCTTCTTGCCTCATCCTCCCAAGTAGCTGGGACTAACTAGTACAGACATATGCCACCATGCCCAGTTACACTGAGAATTTTTTTTAATTTGTTTTAAAGAGAATAAACTCAACTAAACAAAACAGTATAAATCCAATCAAAACAAAGCAGCAAAAGTGGTACAGAACTTAGAAAGGACAAAAGGAAATCAACAATGGCCAGAACAATACATCCTGCCATTTTTACAATAGTCACCCACTCTACCAGATACAATAAAATCAAACAAAACAAAACAAAATAAAACCAACCAAAAACAGAACATTGAATAAAACAAAAGAGTAAATCAGAACAAAAGAAAACAGAACAGTATTGGATTTCAAAAAATGAGACAGAAGGAAATCCCCTATAATTTGCTACACTGCATGCTGTTATCCTCCCAACAGATGCTCAGACCACCGGCCTCAGGCCCACAAAGTTAATCAAACAACACAAACACCCAGTTACCCTTGTACCTCAGTTGCTATCACCTCAGCCTGTCCTCCACACCAGCCAGTTGCTTACCAGGATGGGGTGGGGGCTTCTTGAGTCTCAGTCCCTGTGCTGGTCAGCTCACAGGAAGGATGAACTGGCTTTTCCCTTCCTGGGCCTCACATGATTTGCACAGTTCACTGGAAGGGTGAACTGGCTTCTTAATGTGTTCCTCCCAGACCCAGCATGGCTTCTGCCAATTCACAGGAGGGGCAAACTGGCTCCTCTCTCCCTGGGCCCCATATGGTTTGCACAGCTTACCAGAAGAGCAAACTGGCTTCTTGATGTGCTCCTGCCAGACCCAGTATGGCTTCTCCACCTCAAGGTTTTTATAGATAGCTTTTATCCTAAAAGGGTGGAAGACATGGAATAGGCAAAGTTCTACAATGATTCTTCCATAAATTCTAAAATGTGTACTTATAAGGACAGGACTGGGGATATAGCTCAATGGCACAAGCACCTGCCTGGCAAGTGTGGTTTAATTCAATCCCTAGTTCAAAACAACAACAACAACAACAGCAACTATAACAAAAGAAAAACAATAAGCTTTTTGAAGTAGCTTGCAAGTTCATTATTTAATGCTCTGAAGAGCTAGACTATAAATGCCAGCCATGCTCAGCACCTCAGTGGGTAATCTTGGTTTGGATTTACATTCTTCTATAATGTACAAATTTGTGGATATTATATTAAGAAGATTACCTTTGGGTGAGCATTTATAGTAGCAACATACACAGGCAGTAAAATTTCATTATTCTGTCTTATATGATTTTATCTTTCAGTAAATTGTGCCAAAGTTCAGTGGATCCTGGTTCAAATTAAAGCTCTTCCACTTAAGTCTGTATGCCTTGGAAAATTAATTTAATCTAGCATAGCCTCAGTTTCCTTATTTGTAAAATGCAAATAATTATGGTACTTATTTTATGTAATTACTTTGAAAATTAAATGACACAATATGTCAAGATCATAATACAGAGCTTAGAACATATTAAGCACCCAACTAATATTGCCTAATCACTTATTTAATATTTATTTATTCCTTCATTCATTCATTCATTTAGTAGTACTGGAAGTTAAATCCAGGACCTTTGTACTGAGTTTTTTCTCTTTTTTATTTTTTAATTTCACACAGATGTCACTAAAATGTTGTATTTGTCAAGATTGGTCTTGAACTTAGCTTTTATGTCACCCTCATCTTTGTGACTTTTGTCATTTCCCTTTTCCGTCTGTAAAAATTTCTGAGAGAAAGATATATCACAGCTTAGGTTAGTCATTTTTCTTTATCTACAAAAAAAGACTTCATCTAAAACAAAACAACAAAATTTAAAATTAAGCTCTTACCAAATTTAAGAACTAAAATCAAGCAAGTTAATACAGAAAAGGAGGTAGTAGATTAATTGGTTTGAAGTTTTCTAGTTGTTTGCACATAGGTTCACACTGAGGTATTAAAATTAGGACACATTTCCAGTGTTGTCAGTTGTTGCTTCCATTCAGTATTTTTTAGATATTCTTGTCATTAAATATCTTTGACAATCAGACTAGGTTTATATTTCAATATGATAAACCCATGGTGAGGGAAAGAGGATCTAATGGACACTGTATCTGCAAGAAAATGTTAGGGTCTTTGTATTTTAGTTTTTGGTGTTCTGGGGAAAGGTGAGACAATGTTCCTGGGAAAAAAGTGATAGCTCAGATATTCTATATTTTGCAACAAGAGTTTTATTGGAGAGTCTTTAAGGAGAGTTAACTGGAATTCTCATGATCACAGAAGAAACTATAATTATTTGTTTCATAATGCTTGATCCAGACACACCCTTAATGTCCTTGTTTTCTCATCTGCATCTCATTTGTTAAGGAGATTCAGGCAGGGAACTCTACAAGTGAAGTTCCACTGGTTGGAAGTTGAGGACTAGCTGGATGAAATTGTGATACAGATAACTCATTGTCAGAACTTTTAGCCTTCTCTCTCCTTTTTGAAAAATTTAACTTAGATAGTCCATGTCCTTTTGCAGCCTTTGGCACTTTATTTGCCTGAATTTCATATTTTCTCCCTAAAGTAACTCTCACCTCCGAAACTCTTTCTATCTTTCCATCAAAACAAAAATTTTCCCTGTCTTTTATCTCTCTTATTGAACTAGAATCTTAGTAGATGAGAGAAAAAAAGAAATCAATCATCACTGTTTAATGATGGTTCTCAAATATTAGTTGGCAGCAGCAAATTACCTAGGTAGCCAGGAAAATATACAGATGCAAGGGTCTCGTGGAACACATAACTGAATCAGAAGCTCTTAGACCAAAGTCTGGAAGTCTGTATTTAAAAGAATTTTCCAAATACTTCTAATGTATAGTCTTGTTTGGGAACTCCTGTGAATGCAAACTGAAATAATGTTTTGTCACAGAAGACTTCTAGAAAAAGTAATGCTATAAAGCAAAGAAACAATTCTCATGTGGTGGCATGCTACTAGAAGGATGTATATTCTGAGTGGGAATGTCATTGAAATAACATTCCTTGAATCATTTATGGTTCCTATTACAGATGGTTCCTGGGTTCTCTTCACCCTTTTGGAACAATTGGAACTTTTTGTTTCTCATTCTTCAATTGTCCCTTTACCAATCAGGAAATTCTTAAGTCACTGCTACCATTTTCCTGAGGATTTAGCTACTAAACAGTCTATATTTGTCCTCTGTATCCCACCAGAGATCTCACACATAAAGTTAAAGAATCCTCTATATTCATAGTGCAGATGTCACAAAAATTGTTGCTATATTAATTAGCTTTTTGTGCTTGTCCAAGTCCTCCCTCCCATGCAATAATTACTATGGGATAAATCACACTATCATACTTGTTCTGCTGAGAGAAATGCAAGTTGAAATAGGATAGGTCACTTCACTAGTGGATCAGTGATAGAGTGAAGGACAGAAAGACATCTCTTATATCTGATCTATAACACATAATACATAGGTTTTCAGCCTAAATCAAATTTCTCACCTGGAAGCTAGAATATATTGAGTGTGGTATTTCACCTCTTAAAAAGATAAATTCATGACTTAAATGCTATAGTGAGTGTACTGGATTAATTACCATTCTTTTCATTTAAGGGCAAAACTGAAATACTTAAGGACAAAAAATTTTGAGCCTGTTAATATTTAAAATTGTTCTAATTTTATGCTTCTCATAACTGCCAAAACTTTGATTATGGATGACAGCAAGCAACATAATTATTTTTCTTTTTCCCAGTGGAATACAAATTTCAATTACTAACCTAAATGAAAATTCTAACCATCTTCAAGAAAGAATCTAATTTAAAGCAATTTAATTATACTACAATGATCAGTTGGATCTTAATCTCAATTTGGAGATTTTTCATGTCACTTGGTTTTCATAAGTTCCATATGTTATTATGACTCCTTTTCATTCATTTATTTCTTCAAATATTGTAACATCTAGAATGTATTAGCAATAAAACTAACACAAAGAAAGCCCATTTCTGATTGAAGAGCTTGTTTTAAATGGTATTATTATTGACTCAAATTCTGTCAATATATTGAGTTCTTTTCTATGACAGTTACATTTCAGTAACTGTAATAGAAAATTGATATCAATAAGTGAAGTGAGACTCAGAGCATAAAGTATAAACCTTAATTTGAAAATTGTTCATTGCGTATAAGTACACTCAGAATTCAAAATTCATTTCTCCCTTTATGCCACTAATAATGTAAATAACTATAAAACTATGCAGCAGTAATAATAAAGGCGTCAAAGTATGAGTCATTGGATGAGTAACCTCCTGATGGCTTAAAGCTGATTGTGGAAGAAATGGTTTCACTGCTGAACATCAACAAGTTTCTGCAGGTTTTCTAATGATTTATTTTTAAAAATACAGCGATATTTGACAAAATATATCCAATAATCTGCTTAATTTCATAACTTCTTTACAATTGACATGCACACCTTAACCTTCTGTTGTATAATTTAAACATATAGAATAAAATTCTATACTTTAAATATATAGAATAAAATTTATTTTGAAAATTGCATCTAGTAAAATCATGGACCAAGCTGGCAAATTACCATAGCAGCAAATAAAACTAGTAGTGACTAGAAAATGAGGCTTAGAAAAAAATCCTACATTCACAGTGAAGTAGAGTTATACCATGAAACTGAGAGGTCCAGTTAGTTGTCAGACTCTGTTTTCACATCAACCACAAAAATGATAAGGCTTAATTCATATTTGTATATAAAAATAAATTTCTGAAACCATATTGTATTTAATATGCTTATTTAGAACAGAGAGAAGGCAACTGTAGTGCATGGAAAGAGGTATGGAATTTGGAGATAATGGAACAATAAAATAAAATTAAATGACCCCTAACCTCTACTCATTGAGGGAACCCGTTACATAATCTCTCTTGAGCACAAGCAGAACCTGGGATTTGTTTCCTACCAAAGACAAATTGCAAAAGTGGAAGAATTGATTGAATGTAATGAAAGTCTCTAATCTGTCCACTCTGAGTTAATTGTACAGGGTGGGTATGGCCTAACCAGGCAGTTCTTTAAAAGAAACATGAAGCAGCAGCAAGCATGTATGAAAACAAACAGCCGTGTTGTAAAACTACCTATGGAAGCACCACATGGCTGGAACAGGGCATGGGCTGGGTGTTGAAGCTGAAAGCACATTTTGGCTGGCAGCCCACAAGAAAATACAAACCTCAGTCCTGTGACTGCCAAGGATTTAATTCCACCAACCACCTGCATAAATTAGGAAAAACAACCCTGAGATGTGCCACAACTAGGGCCAACACTATAATTTCAGTCATGTGAGACCTTGAACCTAGAAACCAGTTATGCAGTATTCAGACTTTTGAGCCAAGGAAACTGAGATAGTAATCATGAGAAAATAAAATAAATTTCTGGAAAAAACTATTTTATCTTCCCTGATTTCACAGTCATACTGTCATATCACAAGTAGCAAAACTGAGATACATTAAAAAGACATTTTCTTCCCCATCTTATCCATAAAATTTCTCTTATGTTTTCTAAATTTTTTTCTCACAAACAGTAGTAATTTAAATATCATTACAGTTTTTCAGTTACCTAGTAAACCTGTAGAGTTCATTCTATGGGAAAAGAAAGAAAAGCAAACAAAGACAGAGTCTTCTGCAACATTTTATTTTTCAGTATCTCTAAATAAAATATTCAATGTCGATTATTCAAGAGCAAAGGAAGCTACCTTCAGACTATGTCAGGAATTGTAATTTGCTTGCAAATTCTATCACACACACACACACACACACACACACACACATTCTCAGTGATTGTAGTACTATTCTATAGTCCAGTCAAGATAAGAAGAAAAAAATTTTTTTTAAATTGATAGTACATATTTCTCAACTCCATTTAAGTTTTGTGTGATATCATGGAGTAACAAGCTGCTGTTTCTCCAGTTATCAAATTAAAATAAGTCAAAGCCAGTTTTTGACAACACGGAATATGAATGTACCCTATTTCCACTCTTATTTTCCCATGTCCCATAATGTATGCATTTATGCATTTATTCTCCATTGTGGTACAGGCCTAAGTGCTCTCATTGAGTAGACCATTTGCAGAGCTCCCTTTATTTCTGTTTCATATCTTCAAAAAGAGAGGATAGTTAAAGGAAGAGATCTATATTATACACAAAAACACTGAATTTGAAGTACATTTTGATTTCTTTTCGAGGCAGAATCTCACTATGTAGTACAGGCTGACCTTGAACTCATGTAGCCCAGGCTGGCCTCAAACTCATGGCTGTCCTCCTGCTTCAATCTTCTAAGTACTGGGATTACTAGTGTTTGCCACCATGCCTGGCCATATTTTGATTCAAAAAATATTCTCTATTAATCTATAAACCTCAATCTTTATGACTAGATATTTTTAAATAATCACTAAGCTTACCCTAATATTCCCTGATTTGCAAATGTGTGTTAGTTTCCTTTGCTTACTGGGATTTGATTTCTAGTTTTCTCTCTTTACAGACGGCAGTATTAATCAATGGAATACCAAGAATTATAAACATAGAAGAATGTGTTACACAATCATAAAAGAAAGCTTACTCAGTTGCTTAATTCTAAAGTAGGGCTCATATTCTGCATAAATAAATTGCCATAACAGATGTTGGCTGTGCTGAGTAAAATAATACCATCAGCTCAGTAAACATAGTAATAATGACCTTCAACTCAGAGAGATTCTTGATTAAATACTTCACAAATAAATTACATCTATATTCACAAATATAAATTACAATGGTGAATAAATACAGAGAAAAGATATCTTAGGGACCAAAATAAGTATTTGAGGCCTGTGCTACATGAGAGTAGCCTAGGATAGCATTTATGTAATCTAATTTTACTTATTTTTGAAGAGGAATTGTGCATACAAAGACAGGGTGGCTATCATCATGAGCAGCAAAGGGAATACTCTAGGTGTCCTGAAATAGTGATAGTGGCTACCTTTTGCTGGGCCAGTATGTGTTAGGCAATATGTTAATTTAGTGGCTAGCCAGTAATATCTGTGTTTTGCAGATAAGGAAACTGAGGCTCAGAAGATCAAGTAAACTTACTGAAGATTATGAAACTAGTAAGTGGTGCTGCTCCAACTGCAGTTCTGAGGATCAGGCAATGTGCAGTAATGTGCATGTCTTATCTGCAGTAGAGACTCAAAATGAAGGATGTAAAAATAATTGTTCCTCAGGAATCTTCTCTATGCCCTTAATTTTTCTCTCACGATTTTTTTTGTATCAGGAATAAAACTCACGACCTCACTCTTGCCAGGCAGATGCTGTGCTGCTGAGCTAAATGTATGTGTATTTATTTGTATGTGTATTTATTGGCAGAGGGAGGCATTTATAATTACCATATCCCTGCAACATTCAAAAATATTTTCCTGGACACCACCTGCAAGCCTCACAAAGGCAGTTCTAAATGCCCAGCCCTCTCTTGAATCTTTAATATTACAATGTTCATTCTTTTTTCTTGAATGTTTCCACGTGAAAGTCTCCGGACACCCTTCTAAGCTCTCTTTCTCTTTCTATGTCTTTGTCTCACCCTTGGTACCCTTCTGTCGTTACATGTCTCAATGTCTCTCTTAATATTCCTCCACAACTCCAAATTTTTCTTGAACGAGAGAGAACATCTGAAGTAATTAGTCTGAAAGAACAAAATATGTGAAATCCAACACTGCAGTAGCCTCTAACACCAATGGGAAAGATCTGAATTTTTAGTTGTGTACTGCTTGCTTTCCATTTGCTGGTTAAAGTCCTAGGGCAGGATACATTTTCATGTTCTGTAGTGCCAAATCTGTTTTTTGTTGTGTTTTTGTCATTGTTTTATTTGTACGTGTATTTATTGGCAGAGGGAGGCATTTATAATTACCACATCCCTGCAACATTCAAAAATACTTTCCTGGGCACCACCTGCAAGCCTCACAAAGGCAGTTCTAAAAAGCTGCTTAAAATGCTTCATGGTTGTCACAGACCTGTCAGGTATCACAAATATTACTAATTAGCACATGATTCTCTCACTGCATTTATAGATTGACAATTTTGTTCATCCATAAGGAAAAATATTATGAGATTCTGGGTTGAGAACGCAAATTTGTGAATTGTCTCTCTTAGATTATATGGCCTTTATTAGATTTACAACTCTCACTCTGTTAACATAACCACTTGAATCACTTTTTAAAAAATATTGTTAGTGTGAGAAAACAGGAGATCATATTCACTCCTAGAAATAGTGTAAATTGGTAGCCCCTGTCTGAACACCTATTGAATAAGTACTCAACACACACATGCCTTAGACACATAAGTTCCATTTCTCAGAATTCATTATAGGGTAGGTATCAGCAAACTATGACCCATGGGTTACATCCTGTTCATTGCCTCTTTTGCAAATAAAATTTATTAAACAGTCACATTAATTATTTTACATATTGTTTGTGTCCGCTTTCATACTGTAACAGCAGAGTTGAGTAATTGCAACAGAGATGTGTTGCCTCAAAGCTTTAAATACATATCAGTCCTTTACATAACAAATTTACCAACATATAATCTAAGAAGATGCATACAGATTTAAAAAAGAATGTTAATTAAAAGACGATTTATAAGGATAAAAATGAATCAGTAAACTAAATCTCCAATAACAAGGGATGGTTAAATAAAGGTGTTTTCTCAAGAATAATATCGTAGAATGTACATTGTGTCATTTGAAAAAAATACCCCATATAGCAGTATTTACAAAAATTTCATCTTCTAAAATACATATACAGACAGGATCCAGCTCTACCCAGTCCTGTGATTCAGCAAAACCCACCAGTGGAACACCCGGCAAGCCTCACAGCACACAGAGGTACTGAGCCCAGCCCAGTCCAGGGCCCCAGAGCTGCTCATCAGGTACTGGCCAGAGTAGCTGCAGGGTCTTGGAGAGTTTGGGCTCTGCCCATCAGAGCACAGGGCACATGCAAGCTCCAATGCTCAGTGGAGCAGCTGGCATGGTGGATCCTAGAGGTTGTGGGCCCACTTAGCCAAGACCAAGGCCATGGCACTGTAGGCCTGGGACTCACCCAGGCTTGCCTGGCCCTCCAGAGGTTTTGCACACCTTGCAGCCAGACTCAGGGTATGGGTAGTGCCACACACTGGGGTATGCTCCACCTAGCTGTCTGGGTCCAGGAGGTCTCGGCCCCCACCCAGTAAGGTGAAGGCTTCAACAGCACACTCCAGGAGTGTGCCCTCACTAGCTATGCACAGGATTCAGCTCTACCCAACCCCACGCCTCAGCTCAAACCACCAGGGGAACGCTTGGTCAGCCTCCCAGGACAAAGAGCCATGCAGGTCCCAGAAGAAAATGACAAAACGAAAGACCAAGACGCAGTCTCAATTCCCCAGCCCACTAAGAACAAACCCAAGAGACACTGAAATAGAAGACACTGGGAGTCACCCAACTGAACTCTCTGAAATGATAGCAAATGCAGTAAAGAAACAGATTGATAAGCTATAGAAAAACTCAGATCAGAAATAATCTCTCAGCTAAAAAATCAAATGAGAATCATTATTAAAGAAATGTTGGGTGTATCTAATGAAGACCAAGATAAAAAATAGAAGAACTTAAAAAATGATGGAAACCTTAAATGAACAATATAAGACACAAACAGAATGTATGAAACAGATGCAAAGGGAAATGCAGGAAATGAAAAATTCCATGGTAAATTTGAAAAACCACTTGAATGAAACTGAAGATAGAATCTCAGATCTTGAAGACAGCATGGGAGCTTATGGCCATGAAAGAAAAGATCTCTTAAAAAGAGTAAGGAACCAAGAAACAACAATTCAACAACTGCAAGATAATGCCAAGAGAAATAACATAAGATTAATAGGCATAAATGAAAAAGCAGGGGTCAATACTAATTACCTGTGAAGACTATTCACAGAAATAATAGCAGAACACTTTCCAAACATGCGAAAAGAATCTGAAATACAGGTAAACGAGGCATTCAGAACCTCAATTAACCATAACCAATATAAATCTTCACCCAGACATATAATAATAACGGTATCAGAAATACAGCACAAGAACAAAATACTAAAAGCTGTCAGAGAAAAGAAACAAATTGTCTATGAAGGAAAGCCTATCAGAATCACGGTAGACTTCTCAAAACAAACCTTTAAGTTAAGAAGAGCTTGGAGTGAAGTATTTCAAATCCTGAAAGAAAACAACTTTCAACCCAGACCGACGTACCCTGCAAAACTATCCTTAAAAATTGATGGAAAAATAAGATACTTTCATGACAAAGAACAAATGAAGAAATTTGTGGCAACCAAACCAACACTACAAAGAGTACTGAAAGACACTCTAGAAAGAGAGAAAGATAGCCACACTCTTAAGAACAACAACAAAAGGAAACCACTAAGCAGGGCAAATAATTAAACAGAAAATGTAGAAAATCAACAACAGAAAGATATCATGACAGGAATAAACCAGTACATATCAGTTATATCAATCAATATAAATGGTCTCAACTCACCAATAAAGAGAAACAGACTACCAGAGTGGGTTAAGAAGCAAAACCCAACAATATGCTGTGTACAAGGAACACATTTCACTCAAAAGGAAATTCACAGACTAAAAATCAAAGGCTGGAAAATAATACTCCATGCAACAGGAACCCAGAAAAAAACAGGGGTAGCTATTATGTTTGCAGACAACACGAACTTCAAACCAAGACTGATCAAAAGAGATAAAGAAGGTCACTACATACTTGTTAGGGGAAAACTTCAAGAGGAAGAGATTACAATCATAAACATATATGCACTGAATATGGGAGCACCCAACTATGTAAGAGAATCCTTAATAGACATGAAAAACCAAATAAACAATAATACAGTTATAGCAGGGGATCTTAACACCTCACTATCAAGGAGAGACAGATCAACCAAACAAAAAATCAGCAAAGAAATAACAGAACTAATTCAAACTTGTGAACAAGTAGATCTAGTAGATGTGTAATGAGTATTCCACCCATCAACATCAGAATACACATTTTCTCAGCTGCACATGGCTCATTCTCTAAAAGTAGACCATATACTGGTCCACAAAACATGCTTGAGTAAATGCAAAGGAACTGAAATAATTCCACGCATACTACCTGATTATAGCACATTAAAATTGGAAATGAGTGACAAAAAAACCTACAATAACCACATAAACACATGGAAATTAAATAACACTCTCCTAAATAACCAATGGGTCACAGAATGAGTTAAAGAAGAAATTAAACAATGTCTACAATTCAATGAAAATGCAAATACAAATTATCTGAACCTGTGGCATGCAATGAAAGCAGTCCTCAGAGGGAAATTTACAGCACTAAACTTCCACATCAGAAAAATGGAAAGAACACACGTAAACATCCTATTGCTGCACCCCATACTTCTAGAAAAAGAAGAGCAAATCAAGACCAAAGCCCAAAGAAGGGAGGAAATTATCAACATCAGTGCAGAAATTAATGCCATTGAATCTAAGAAAACAATACAAAGAATTAATGAATCGAAGAGTTGGTTCTTTGAAAGAGTAAATAAAATTGATAAAACCCTAGTCAACCTTATCAAGAAGAGGAAAGAAAAAACTCAGATTGATGCAATAAGAAACGAAAAGGGTAAAATCACTGCAGACCCTGTGGAAATACATAAGATCATCAATACCTACTTCGAAAACCTTAACTCAAACAGATTTGATAACAAAAAATAAATAGACAGATTCCTAGCAACCTACGAAATACCAAAGCTGAATCAAGAAGATGTAAAACTGCTGAATAACCCAATTTCAGCTAATGAAATTGAAAATGTTATTAGGACCCTACCAACAAAGAAAAGCCCAGGTCCTGATGGATTCACCCCTGAATTTTACAAGAAATTTGGGGAAGACAATGCCAACACTCCTCAAACTCTTCAATGAAATCGAAAGGGAAGTAAGTCTCCCTAACTCACTCCTGGAAACAAGTATTACCCTGATACCAAAACCAGAGAAAGACCCAACCAAACAAGAAAATTACAGACTAATCTCCCTCATGAACATAGATGCAAAAACCCTCAAAATACTGTCAAATAGAATACAGCAAGTTGTCAGAAATATCATAAGCCATGAGCAAGTGGGTTTCATCCCAGGAATGCAGGGATGGTTCAACATATGCAAATCAATAAATGTAATACACCATATGAACAGGACCGAGGACAAGAACCACATGATCATCTCAATAGATGCAGAAAAAGCTTTCGACAAAATCCACCACCAATTCATGATAAAAGTCCTACAGAATATCGGAATAGATGTTCTCTACCTCAACCTGATAAAAGCCACATTTAATAAACCAACAGCCAACATCTTACTAAATGGACAAAAACTGAAAACTTTCAACCTAAAATCAGGAACAATACAACGATGCCCATTATCACCACTCCTATTCAATATAGTTCTGGAAATACTAGCCAGAGCAATTAGACAAGAGAAAGAAATAAAGGGAATAAGGATAGGAAAGAAAGAAGTGAAATTGTCCTTATTTGCAGATGATATGGTACTCTACAAAGAAGACCCCCAAAAATCCATTAGAAGATATCTAGTAATAATAACCAAATTCAGTAATGTAGCTGGATACAAGGTGAACACTCAAAAATCAATAGCATTCCTATACACAAACAACAAAGTCAGTGAGAGAGAAAGATGGGAAACCATACCCTTCACTATAACATCCAAAAAAAATGAAATACTTAGGAATCAATCTAACAAAGGAAGTGAAAGATCTATACAATGAAAATTATATTACTCTGAAAAAGGAACTCGAAGAAGATTTCAGAAAATGGAAAGATATTCCCTGTTCATGGATAGGAAAAATAAACCTGGTGAAAATGGTCATTCTCCCAAAATTATTATGCAGACTTAATGCAATCCCAATCAAAATACCACTTGCCTGCCTCACAGAGATAGTGAAAGCATTCCTGAAATTCACCTAGAACCAGAAAAGACCTAGAATAGCAAAGAGAATTCTGGGCAACAAAGGTAAGACAGAAGGCCTCACAATCCCCAACTTGAAACTATTCTACAAAGCTACTGTGATAAAATCAGCATGGTACTGGAATCAAAACAGACCTGAAGATCAATGGAATAGATTAGAAGATACAGCCACAACTACAAACACACTTAGCTACCTCATCTTTGACAAAGGGGCCAAACATGTACATTGGAAGAAAGACAGCCTCTTTAACAAATGGTGCTGGAAAAACTGGCTTTCTATATGTCGCAAACTAAAACCAGATCCAAGTCTTTCACCATGCGCTAAAGTAAAGTCAAAATCAATCAAAGATCTGAGTATTAAACCGGGGACACTAAACTTACTAGAAGACAGAGTAGGTACAAACCTTGATGACATAGGAGTAGGCAGATTGTTCATGAACAAAAATCAAATTGCACGGGAAACACTTCCCAGAATCCATAACTGGGATCTCATCTCGCTAAAAAGTTTTTGCATGTCAAAGGAAATCTCCAACAGAGTGAAAAGAAAACCCACGAACTAGGAAAATATCTTAGCCAATTGTCTATCAGACAAAGGACTTCTATCCAAAACATATAAAGAATTAAAAGAAATCAGGCCCCTAAAATTCAAAGACCCAATCCAAAAATGGGCATCTGAGATGAATACACACTTCTCAGAGAAAGAAGTACAAATGGCAATTAAATATATGAAAACATGTTCAACATCAATGGTTATTCGGGAAATGCAAATGAAAAAAAGACTGAGATTCCATCTCACTCTAGAAAGAATGGCCAAGATTAAAAAATCAACCAACAGCAAATGCTGGAGGGCCTGTGGGGAAAAAGGAACTCTTCACTGTTGGTGGGAGTGTAGACTGGTGCAACCACTGTGGAAATCAGTGTGGAGATTCCTCAGGAAGCTAGGATTAGAGATCCCATTCAACCCAGCTATCCCACTTCTGGGCATTTTCCCAGAAGAATTGAAAACATCATACCACAGTGATATTTGTGCACCCATGTGTATAGCAACCTAATTTGTAATAACCAGATATTGGATACAACCCAGGTGCCCATCAATCAAAGAATGTATAAAAAAGATGTGGTATTTTTGTACAATGGAGTATATTACTCATCTATTAAGAAAGATTGCATTGAGACCTTTATAAGTAAATGGACACGACTTGAGACCATACTCATAAGTGAGATAAATCAAGCCCACATGTGTAAATACCGTATTGTCTCCCTAGTGTAAGAAACTGAAGAAGTATATATGATCCAAAATCTACAATAAATATTATGTAAGGGTAAAAAACATCTCAAAGAGCAAAAGTAATTGGGAAGGGAAAAGGGGGAAAGAGGGAAGGGAATAGGAAAATATATAAATTTGTTTATATGTATATGTAAGATAAGTAAAGCAAACATATTGCTGAATGTATCTGTTTTTGAAAAAGAATGGTCAATACTCATATGACTAGATCAATTTTACATGTCTGTATCTGTTAATGTAAACAACCATTTTAAAGATAGCGATACGCAATATTGCAACCATTGTCAAGTTTCTAACATCCTGTTTTGTAAACCTGTAATTTTACTGTTGTGCATTTACTCTAGTCTTTTGTCTCTTTTGCTTTTTGTCTTTCTTATATGTGTCTTTTTTTCTCTTAAATAAAAATAAAAAAATGAAATACATATATATATATATATATATGGCGACAGAAATGAGAAAGATCTGTTAGAAAGTGAGGCATGTTTTTTTTTTTGCTTGCATTTTTCATTTTGTCTGTAATGGACCTATACTATTTGTGTAAGTAAAAATATGAATGATAAAATGTGTTTTAAAATAGTTATTTCAAAATAAGGTGATAATTGTTCATGCACATCTCTGTAGGATTTCCACCTTGAGTACTTTCTGATAATAAAGATTTCATAGAACATTCCTACCATGGTTCCAATTTTGAATCTTTTGGGTTTTAGAAATAATGTTTTCACTGCGGAATTTTCATTTCTGGAGGTGTAATGAAACCCTAATATGAATTAATATTTTATTCAGGACAAGGTGGGACTAATGTAGAGGTTTTTGAATGTGTTAGAAAAATAGAATTAATGAAACGGTTTTATTCTATTTTTTATAAAGACCTTATAACTAAGATCATATTACATGGATTTAATTTAAATCATCATCTCATGTTGTTAAGAAAAAAATGTAAGTTAGTGGTAAATTTAGCATTTCCTATGTGATTTTTATATTTAGTTTTATTTTTGTTGCTTGCCTTTTGGTTTTATTGTCATTGGTTGCTGATAAAATAATTATAAACCAGGTAGCTCATATAGCCCTAATGAAATTATCCAGATTCACAATAAATGAACCCAAGAAATTGGAAGAATAAAACTTATTACTCATTCAGTCAAGTGCATGAGACCATGGAGCCAAAAAAGGAAAAGGAAAAGAAAAAAGAAAGAAAGAACGAAAGAAAGAAAGAAAGAAAGAAGAAAGAGCCTAAATATTGCATAATTTATCTTATATGAGAAATCTAACATATTAAATAAAAGAGAAAAATAAAACATAGATAATAGGAAATAAAGAGACAAAGCTTTTGCAATAGGAAAGGGGACCAAAAGATTAGGGAGGGGGTGATTGAAGCATGGGAAAGTGGATGAAACAAGGAATTCAGATGTGTATATGTTTCAACTTTCCATGAAGAATGTGATAATTATGTACTGTAACCATGTACTAATAGAATAATTAAGAAAAAAATAAAAAATATATAAGGAAAGAGTGAAGGAAAGAAGGAAGGTAAACAAATCACAATTCAAACAAGAGTTTGAGAATTTCATCAATTAGAAAGAACATTCTTTATGCACTGTTTCATGATTATTTTTAATGGCTTCAACTACAACTTACCTAAGTAGTTTTCAATGGGAAGCAAGTTTGCTCTTCTAACTTGGCTTTTATTGTTTCTCATCCAGGCCATAGTCAGACAAATATGGACATACACAAAGATATCGCTAGCACATATATGACAAACATTAAACATTAAAATTCACCAGAAAGTGCTTCAAGGCTTTAATGTGTTGAAATGAAACTATGCAATACTCTGTGATTTATCTACAGTCTCCTGAGGATAACACATTCTATTTGTCACTTTTTCATTACTGTGACCAAATTCCAGTGAAAAACAACTTAAAGGGAGTAGGGCTTATTTTTGTTTATGGTTCCAGAGCTTTCAGTCCATGGTTGATTGGTTCTATTGCTGCAGGCCTGAGATGGGACAGAAATGTCAGAGAAGAAGGGTATGGCAGAGGAATGTTGCGTATCTCATGGCAGCCAGGAAGCAGAGATAGAAACATCCAGAAAAAATATAGGCCAGGGGCAAGACACACACTTCAAGGTCATATCCTTTTTATTCTATGTTCTCCAACAGTCAGCATCCTCATTATCTAATTACCACTCTGGACCCCACCTCTGAACATTGCTGTACTGGAATTCAAACCCTGAAAATATGAGTTTTAGCTGGGATACTTCATGCATAAAGCATAGCATGCATGTCCAAATAAATCAAGATTTGGAAGGATTTCACAGGATTGATGTACCCCGATGTTTTTTGTCTCTTAGAAGGGGTATTAAGGGGTATTATGACTAAAGGTTTGAGAAACTATAGACAAAAACACTAGGTATTGTTTACACATTTCTGTGACCATTATAATTCAGTAGTCATGGGTTGGTCTTTCATTGCCATCTTAAATAACAAGATTCAGAGGTTTTAAACCAATTGTAAGAGAGAAAAAAGTTGATGAAAATAGAAAACTTTTTGGATGACTACAAGCATGTGTGATTAACTCTAGACCTTTTTGTCTTTTAAAATGAGTGTAGATAAAAGAACACTAAGAATGCAGATATACTGCTTAGGGAAATAATGTTGACAAGGTTATAACATTCTGCTATGAAAATTAAATAAATTCTATAAAAGAATTACTTTATATAAATTTGAAGAGCATTTTTGTATATTTAACTCTTTGAGAAATGGTGATATTTAAATAAAGAAGGAATTCAAACACTTCTTGTTATTATTTTCTTTTCTTCAAGCTACATTTGTCATCTGATTTCTTACCTATGTTGTCTCTTCTTAATAACATTGTTGAGTGACAAAGGAACTGCTCAATCTGTGTTCCAGATTTTACATGTGTTCAGGTTATCTAGGGTAGTCTTTTAGAAACCAGGATCCTAGACTTCATAGACTGCCAAAGCAGAAAAAGGAAGAAAAAGTTACACTTTCACTGTCGCTATTATGTTCTACCATTTTCCAAGCACTGTACTTGGTGTATCGGGTAATATACTATGTACCCCCAAGTCCTCATGTACTTTTGATGGGGCTGAGTCTGATGCTTGTGATCAGTTTGTTGTCTAGCGCCAGGATTAATGACGTGACTGCTACACCAGCCCAGGGGTGGAGCTGAGATACAGTGTAAGGGAAGGCGGGTCTTCCTCTTGCACTTCTGTGCTTCCACCCTCTCTCTCTCACCAGCGTGCCTTGCATCTTGCAGCCTCCATGAACTGTAGCCCCGTCATCCCATGCTGCCTTGGAGCCAACTTATGGACTGAAACTCCTGAGAAACTGTAAGAATAAACCTTTCCTTCCCTAATTTTGAGCGTCAGGTATTTTGTCTCAGCAACGAGTAAAAAGTAACTAAGACACTTGGCTAAGTGCTACTTTTCTTTCCTTAGTCTGGCAGTTGCTGCTGCTTATTGCAGAGACAACATCTTCTCTTTGAAGTGCTAGCATTTTGCTCAGAGCTCTTCTCTGAGCGAATACACTAATACTCTTCTTGAGTTCCATTTTATCCAGGGATTTTTTTATGAGATAAAGGAGAAGACAAGACTTATAAAGACACTATCCCTTCCCCTGCACCCTACACATACAGAATTTGAATTCCTCCTGGAGGCTGGAACAGGAGGAAGAAACAAAATGAACGAGTAAATAGTAAATATGGAATATATTAATCACTCATATAAGAAAAGTAATACAGGGCACTGGATGTAGAGAAAGATAAGGCCTGTGTCTTTTGTTTTGTTGTTTTGTTTTCAATGGTGAGCCTAACTCTGGGGCTGGGATATGTTAGGTAAGTGATATATCTACAATAGAGCACAATCTTTAGCTCAAGACATAATTTTTAATTAGGATCCTTGAGGAAAAGCCTTCAAAGGAGAAATTTCAGCATTGATTTGAATGAAGTTGGGGAAGTTATGCACAGATTTGCAGAGCTGGAGGCAGTCTTACATGCAGAGGCAACAAGAAGTCCAAAAGACTTAAAGCCTAAAACACACTTAAATGTTCTTAGAGTGCAAAGAGCCTAGTATAGGTAAAGCACAATAAAAACAGGAAGTGTACTAGGTGGCACAACTGTAAAAGTTAGGGTAAGGTCATTTGAACACTTATAAGTTGGGCAAGAAGCAGAGGATTTTCAACAAGAGAGGGAGGGGCATGATATAATGAAATATGCACTCTGGTCAATTTGCAAAGAACTGCCTGGGGTCGGCAGATGCATAACTGGAATCTAAGATTCCAAATATGAAGCTAGTGTAAAAGCTGATGATTGCTTAGGGGATCTCTAACTAATGAAAAATTATCAGATTTCAGATATATTTTGAAGATAGAGTTGACAGCTATCTAGTATCTACTTACATTCCTTTTTTCATATTTCTCAATTCTCATTATTTCCAAATTTGCTTACCAAACTGTGGACTCATCTTTTCTTGGGAATGCTGGCTTCCTGAAATTTTAAAATTTAATATCATTGTCCCACTCTCTGAGTAAAATAACCTTGGATTCTTTTAGTTGTTTTTTTTTTCCTTTCCTTTCCTCTGTTATGTTGACATTCTACCTTATTAATGTTCCTGGTCTTCTGACTCCCACACATGACTTTTCTATCAGGTCACTAGTTATCTCTCTTTTTTCCATCAATCATCCTAGACTGCATCACCCATTAGTATCACATGCTACCAATCCACAAGACTGTTTCTTCTATTTACTTCTCCTTTTAAGTCACTTGCAAACTCACATGCTCTCAAACTCAGTGAAGTATCTCACATCCTACCTCAAAAGTCATCAGGATGGGATGCCTCAGCACATCACTCCATACTTATAAGCTGAATTATATCTATATTCATTTTTCTGTGCTTTCAATTCTTCCTGTCTCTCTTCCTATTCCATTCTTAAATCCTTTTACAGTGATCTGTACATTATGCTCTCCGATGTCTTCAGGATCCTAACTTCACCATGTTGTGTTCATCAGATTTTCGTCCATAAATAAATGTCTCAGGTAATGAATTTACAAAGTAAAAAAGATTTATTTGGGTTGCAGTTTTGGAAGTTCCATTCCATGATCAGTTAGACCTGCTGGTTTCAGGTTTGTGGTGAGGCAACACATCATGGCTGGAGCACATTACAGAGCAAAACTGCTTGCTTCCTGGCCTAAAAGGAAAAGAGAAAAAGAGTAAATGCATGACTTTTATGACTTGAAAACTATCTACTAGGAGAGCTTCAGTGTGCCATGTGGAGCGAGCTGAAGGCCTACACAGTGTACTTCATCTAGCTGTGCAGACATGGTGTGCTGCTTGGAACCTGGTAGGGCCCTGCTCAGTGACCCTAAGCAGCCAGGGAACCTTGATGCACTGTTTTGGTCCTGGTAGGGCATTGCCCAGTGATGCCAAGCAGCTGGGGATCTTTAGTGCACTGTGTGGTGCAAGTTGAAGGGCTGCACAGCACACTGCACCTAGCCGTGCAGACTTGGTGCACCACTTGGAAACTAGTAGGGCCCTGCCCAGCAACCCCAAGCAACCAAGGAACTTTGATGCACCACACTGGACCTGGTAGGGCCCTGCTCAGTGATCCCAAGCAACTGGGGGGCATCAGTGTGCTGTGTGGCACGAGCTGAAGGCCTGCATAGTGTACTCCACATAGCCATGCAGCGTTGGTAGTCACTTGGAAACTGGGAGGGCCCTGCCCAGCAACCCCAAGAGTTGGAGAGCCTCAGCATGCTGAGTTGGGTGTGCTGAAGATCTGCCCAACATACTCCACACATTCAGGGAGCCTCTGAGAGCCACTAGGGACCAGGTAAGGCCTGCCTAACAACTCCAACTCAGCTGGGGAACCCCCTCCAGTATGGAGAGCCATTCTCAACCAAGTAAACAACTGAGACTTTGCATTTGGCTGCCCCAGAGAATACAGGAGAATGACACAATGAAAGAGCAAAATGCAATCTCAAACCTCTAGCCCATTCCAAACAACCTAGGAGAGATGGACATAGAAGAAAGTGCAAATCACACACGTTAAACTTCTGAAATGAGAGCAACAGAAGTAAAGAAACAACTTCATGAAGTTGAAAAGGAAATCAGATAAGAAATAATCTCCCAGGTAAAATAAGAAATGATAAACGTAATGAAAGAAATGCTGAACCCATGTAAAGAAGACATACTTAAAAATAGAGGAGCACTACAAAATGATAGAAACCTTGACTGAACAATATAAGAAAGAATTAGAGTACCTGAAACAGATGCAAAGAGATATCCAGGAAATCAAAAACTCCATTGAAAGCTGGCAAAACTTTCTCAATGAATGTGAAGATACACTTTCAGACCTTGAAGATGAGATTACAGCTAGTGAACAGGAAAGGAAAGATCTTTTAAAAATAACAAGGAATCAGGAAATAACAGTTCAACAGTTGCAAGATAATGTAAAGAAAAAATTTAAGATTGATATGCATAAATGAGAAAGGTAACAACACAAATGATATAAAAACTATTTACAGAAACAATAGCAGAGAATTTCCCAAACATGGGAAAAGAAACTGACATACAGATAAGTGAAGCATGTAGAACTCCAATTAGCCACAACCAAAATAAATCTACACCCAGACATATAATAATCAACATCCCAGAAATACAACATAAAAACAGAATATTAAAAGTTGTTAGAGAAAAGGAACAAATCATCTATAAAGGAAAATCCATCGGAATCACAACAGACTTCTCAACACAATCAAATCAAGAAGAGCATGGAGTGAACTATTTCAAATCCTAAAGGAAAACGGCTTCCAACCAAGACTGATGTACACTGCAAAACCATCCTTCAAAGTAGATGGAGAAATAAGATACTTCCACAAAAAAGAGCAGCTGAAGAATTTCATGTCCACCAAACTAAACCTAGAAAGAATACTGACAGATATTCTAGATAGACATAAAAATAACTACAAATTCAAGAACACCAACAGAAAAAAATCACCAAGCAAGGCAAACAATAAAACAGTGGGGAAAGGTAAAGGACCAACAGCAGAAAGATAGCATGATAAAAATAAGGCAATCTATATCACTTATAGCCACTGATGTAAATGGCCTCAATTCACCAATAAAATGAAACAGACTGGCGGAATGGATCAAGAAACAACATGCAATCATATACTGTATAGAAGAAGCCCATCTAACCCAAAAGGAAATTCATAGACTGAAAGTCGAAGGATGGAAAGCAATACATTATGCAACGGGAACCCCCCCCCAAAAAAAATGCAGGGGTAGCTATTCTGTTTGAAGGTAATGTGAACTTCAAATCAAGGATGATCAAGGATGATCAAGGATGATCACTACATATTGGTGAGAGGAAAATTTCAAGAGAAAGAGATAACAATCTTAAACATATATATACCAAATAAGGGAGCACCCAGATATATAAAACAAATATTAATATAAATGAAAAATCAAATAAGCAGTAACAATTATAACATGAGACCTTAACACCCCATTGATACAGAGACAGATCAAATAGACAAAAAAATCAGCAAAGTAATGACAGAACTGAATCTAACTTGTGAACAAATGGACTTAGTAGATGTGTACAGAGTGTTCAGCCCAACAAAATCAGAATATACATTCTTCTCAACTTTGCACAGGACATTCTCAAAAATAAACCATATACTAACCCATAGAACATGCTTAAATAAATGCAAAAAAATCAAAAATTCCCCATGCATACTATCTGATCATGGTGCCATGAAACAAGAAATTAATGACAAAAGAAATTGCAAAAACTCCATAAACACATGGAAATTAAATAATACACTTCTGAACAATCAATGGGTCACAGAGAAAATTAAAGAAGAAATTGAGCAATATCTACAAGCAAACAAAAGTGCAAATACAACTTACCAGAACCTGTGGGATGCAATGAAAGCACTCCTCAAAGGGAAATTTATTACGGTGAATTCCCACATCAGGAAAACAAAAAGAACAAAAATAAATAACCTGATGCTACACCTCAAACATCTAGAAAAAGAAGAGCCAGTCCAGTCCAAATCCCAAAGGAAGAGAGGAAATTATAAAGATCAGAGCAGAAATTAACACAATTGAGACTAAGAAAACAATGCAAAGAATTACTGAATCAAAGAGTTGGTACTTTGAAAGAATAAAATTGATAAGCCTCTAGCCAACCTTATTCAAAAAAAAAGGAAAGAAAAAACTCAAATTCATGCAACAAGGAATGACAAGCGTGAAATTACTACAGACTTGTGGAAATACAGAAGATCATCAATACCTACTTCAAAAACCTTTGCTCCTCTCCTATGTCATCAAGATTTTTATCTACTCATACTATATGTTTTAGATAGAAGTCCTTTGTCTTTTACCCTTACATTTAATTTGCATTTCCCGAATGACCATTGATGTTGAACATTTTTTCATATATTTATTTGCCATTTGTTTGTATTTCTTTCTCTGAGAAGTGTGTATTCATCTCAGATGCCCATTTTTGGATTGGGTCCTTGAATTTTAGGGGCCCGATTTCTTTTAATTCTATATATGTTTTAGATAGAAGTCCTTTGTCTGATGGACAATTGGCTAAGATATTTTCCCAGTTGGTGGGTTTTCTTTTCACTCTGCTGGAGATTTCCTTTGACATGCAAAAAGTTTTTAGTAGGATGAGATCCCAGGTGTTGATTCTGGGAAGTGTTTCCCGTGCAATCTGATTTTTGTTCATGAACTCTCTGCCTACTCCTATGTCATCGAGATTTTTACCTACTCGGTCTTCTAGTAAGTTTAGTGTCTCTGCTTTTATATTCAGATCTTTGATCCATTTTGACTTTATTTTAGTGCATGGTGATAGGCATGGATCCAGTTTTAGTTTACGTTATACAGAAAGCCAGTTTTTCCAGCACCATTTGTTAAAGAGGCTGTCTTTCTTCCAATGTACATGTTTGGCCCCTTTGTCAAAGATAAGGTGGCTAAGTGTGTTTGTAGTTGTGGCTGTATCTTCTAATCTATTCCTTTGATCTTCAGGTCTGTTTTGATTCCAGTACCATGCTGATTTTATCACAGTGGCTTTGTAGAATAGTTTCAAGTCGGGGATTGTGATTCCTCCTGCCTTCCCTTTGTTGCCCAAAATTGCCTTTGCTATTCGAGGTCTTTTCTGGTTCTAGGTGAATTTTAGGAATACTTTCTCTAGCTCTGTGAGGTAGGCAAGTGGTATTTTGATTGGGATTGCATTGAATCTCTATAATAATTGTGGGAGAATGGTCATTTTCACGATGTTTGTTCTTCCTATCCATGAACATGGAATATCTTTCCATTTTCTGAAATCTTCTTCAATTTCCTTCTTTAGCGTAATGTAATTTTCACTGTATAGATCTTTTACTTCCTTTGTTAGATTGATTCCTAAGTATTTCATTTTTTTGGATGTTATAGTGAAGGGTGTGGTTTCCCTTATTTCTCTCTCAGTGACTTGGTTGTTTGTGCACAGGAATGCTATTGATTTTTGAATATTCACCTTGTATCCAGCTACATTACTAAATTTGGTTATTACTTCTAGAAGTCTTTTAATGGATTTTTGGGGGTCTTCTATGTAGAGTATCATATCGTCTGCAAATAATGATAATTTCACTTCTTCCTTTCTTATCCTTATTACCTTTATTTCTTTCTCTTGTGTAATTGCTCTGGCTAATATTTCCAAAACTATATTGAATAGGAGTGGTAATAATGGACATCCTTGTCTTGTTCCTGATTTTGGGTTGAAAGTTTTCTGTTTTTGTGCTTTTAGTAAGATGTTGGCTGTTGGTTTATGATATATGGCTTTTATCAGGTTGAGGTAGAGACCATCTATTCCGATTTTCTGTAGCGTTTTGATCATGAATGGGTGTTGGATTTTGTCGAAAGCTTTTTCTGCATCTATTGAGATGATCATGTGGTTCTTGTCCTTGGCCCTTTTGATATGGTGGATTACATGTATTGATTTCCATATGTTGAACCACTCCTGCATTCCTGGGATGAATCCCACTTGATTGTGGTGTATAATCTTTCTGATAACTTGCTGTATTCTATTTGCCAGTATTTTATTGAGAATTTTTGCGTCTATGTTCATGAGGGAGATTGGCCTGTAATTTTCTTTTTTAGTTGGGTCTTTCTCTGGTTTTGGTGTTAGAGTGATACTTGTTTCCAGGAATGAGTTAGGGAGACTTGCTGCCCTTTCAATTTCATTGAAGAGTTTAAGGAGTGTTGGCATTAAGTCTTCCCTAAATTTCTTATAGAATTCAGCAGTGAATCCATCAGTGCCCGGGCTTTTCTTTGTTGGTAGGGTCTTAATTACATTTTCAATTTCGTTAGCTGAAATTGGGTTATTCAGCAGCTTTACATCTTCTTGATTCAGCTTTGGTAGCTCATAGGTTTCTAGGAATCTGTCCATTTCTTCTGTGTTATCAAATCTAGGTGAGTAAAGGTTTTCGAAGTAGGTGTTGATGATCTTCTGTATTTCCACCGGGTCTGTAGTGATTTCACCCTTTTCATTTCTTATTGCATGGATCTGAGTTTTTTCTTTCCTCTTCTTGATAAGGTTGACTAGGGGTTTATCAATTTTATTTACTCTTTCAAAGAACCAACTCTTTGATTCATTGATTCTTTGTATTGTTTTCTTAGTTTCAATTGCATTAATTTCTGCTCTAATCTTCATAATTTCCTCCCTTCTTTGGGCTTTGGACTTGACTTGCTCTTATTTTTCTAGAAGTTTGAGGTGCAGCCTTAGGTTGTTTATGTGTGTTCTTTCCATTTTTCTGATATGAGAGTTTAGTGCTATAAATTTCCCTCTGAGGACTGCTTTCATTGTGTCCCACAGGTTCTGGTAATTTGTATTTGCATTTTCATTCAATTGTAGATATTGTTTAATTTCTTCTTTAACTTCTTCTGTGACCCATTGGTTGTTTAGTAGGGTATTATTTAATTTCCATGTGTTTATACGGTTATTGTAGGTTTTTTTGTCATTCATTTCCATATTTTAGCCATTTTCAACTATTTGAAATTCAAGAATGTGCAATGATTTTTTTGAGTGTTTGTGTGTGTGTGGTCTAGCAGCACTTATAGGTTGTATATCCCTAGTGAAAATCTCTTGTGTATTTAGTGAATTTCTGTTTTAAGACAAGACTAGCCTAGACTAACTGTGAAAACCAGATAAACCCAGTCAATATTAAGCATACCAGTGTGTGACCCATAGTAAACACTAAACACACTTTTCTGTTTTCTTTATTAATAAGAAAGGAGAGATAAGGAAATATAAGTTGGAGCCAAATTTTATATTACTATAAATGCCAGAGTGGGTAATTTGGAGATTTTAGTTATTCTCTAGTTTATGGGAGTCACTTGAAGCATTCTTTGTAGGGAAACATACCATACAAAATATTACTTTAAGAAAATAATCTAGACTCAGAAAGATAAATACTGCATGTTTTCTCTTATATGAGCAATCTTTGATAAATAGAGATTACAGGAACCTAGAAGGTAGTCTTTTGGAGATGAGGAAGCTTACAGGGGAGAATAGGCATATATACCAATATATCAAAACAAATTTTATCCATTTGCTGTTATTAAAATGTACTAATAAAAAGGAAATATTTGTATTTTAGTAAAATAAATTTGGATTATTAGATTATATTTCTAATTCAATTAAAGAACAGATCTTTACTTAGCTGTTTCAACTTGTATCTTCTTTGTCTAGTACTGAAAATTTTGACTTCTGTTGATTATTAACATAATTACTTGTTTGCTGTTTGCTAATAAGTAAACTTTTGAATAATAAAATGAATTCTAAAATTAACAACAATTAGGCCTTTTGATTCTTTCCATGTTTTGTTCCCTCAGGATTTAGTCCAAAATATTTTGACTATGCTTAACTTCCAGTGAAGTAAGTTTTTCTCTGACATTATATTGCCTAATTAAAATACCATTAAATCAAAAACACTGCTGTTTTAGGAACTTAGTATGAGCATATTATACAGAAGAGATTTAGAGGCAGAGAAATCTGTTTGGAATTGTAGTAGCTTACAAGTAATGTGCTAGGCCTCTGAGTAAGTTGGTTACTGTGACAATCAAAAGGATAATGAAACACTGCAAAAGCACTTAAAGGGATTGATGATTAGGTTTTGGAAATAAGGGAAAGAGCAGATTCATTAAAACTCCCAAATTTTATATCTAAGTAGCCAAAATAATGATAGTGGAACTAACAACATTGATAGCATTGGTGAATTATTTTTGGGAAAAGAAGATAAACTTTTTTTTATAATTAATGTTCATTGGTGGTCCAGTTAGTTAGGCCAGATGGTTTGTCCAAGAATATGAATGATACAGAGGCAACATTGCTATTCACACGAAACTTTTAATCTAAGTAAATAATACATAAGACAATATTGAGCATGATAAGGTAAATACTTAACATTTTGAGGTCAGGAAACTTTGATAAAAGGCTTCTTAAACTGAGATGTTTCTCATTTACATAATTCACTCTTTTAAAATAGGCTTTGTTAATATCTTTCTGTCAAATTATGAAATAGCCTCAGTATAAAATATTTGGAGATTATAAAAATGTAAGGAAGAAAATTATGGAGTCAAAGTTCTAGCATTCAAACTACAGTGAATATAATATACTGGTGTGTTAAACTTTAGTTTTTTTCTGGAATTGTATATATCAACAGAGTATTAGAATGTTCATTTGGAAAAAGCCATCACTATTCTCTTCATTTTTATTAACTTAATAGCTGGAAAATAGTTCCATTTTTTTTTTTACCTGTAACTTCTCATGTGAATAATTTTTTTCAGATATTTACTAGGTTTTTGTGAATCTTTTTTTTTTTTTTTTGCGGCACTGGGGATTGAACTCACAACCTCGTGCCTGCCAGGGCAGGCGCTTAAGGCACTGAGCCAAACTCCCGGCCCTGGTTTTCTGAGGCAGGGTCGCACTATGTAGCTCAGACCGGCCTTACGCTCGCGTTGTAGCCCAAGCTGGCCTCGAACTCACAACGCTCCACCTACCTCAGCCTCCCGAGTGCTGGGATTAAAAGCGTGCGCCACCACGTCCGGCTTTGTGAATCATTTTTTTCAAGTGTTTTACTTGTTTTAAATTAGTATTCCTATTTCCTTTGCTTTTTTCGAAGTTCATTTGAAAAATGTCATGAACCAACATTTCAAAACTCTTCAGTTAATGTTGCCGTTTCTGCCATGGAAGAATATATACTACTGATTTTCCCGTATATGAAATTTTATAACCTTTTAAACATTAATCTTTCTCATCTCTGTTGGCCATGAAACTGTTGAGTTGTGAATGGTTATTCTTCTTTCTGTTTGCTTTTTATCATCTTAATATTCCTGCTAAAACAAAAAGATGGCAGCATTCATATTTTCCTACAGGAAACAAAATAAGGAGAAGTGTTAGGTTATTAGGTTTTATATTAAAATGTTTAATTTGTTCACCTTATTTAAGTTCATCCAAACTGATACATTTTCAACATCTGCCTATTTTAAGAACGGTGACATTACAAATGTAACTAAATGGATATGAATACATTCCTAGTCAAAAATGTATTAGAAAGACTTGAATCCTTACACTCAACTAGGCAAGGGATAACTTATTCCAAACATATGAGAAGAATAACAATATCATTATTTTGTTATCTATATGTGGACTGTATAGACTATGCTCTGAGGGTGGAGTGGGAAGGGAATGTATAAACTGGTCGCAATGCGATATTTTTATTTTAATGTTTGCACTTATCTTAATTTTGATAAAAATGTCTTTCTTTGAAAATATCTTCAGGATTAGAAAAGAGCACGCAGACATTGTCTCCATTTCCAAGCCTTTGTTCTTCTTGAGAATAAAACTGTTTTCATGATTAATTTTGACTATTTTTGCCAGCTGTCTCAACTTTGTGCTGTGTTTTTGCTACAAAAGCATTTTTAGAACTATGTTCACGCTGATAATCAAGTGTCTTGCTTTTCTCTAGTATCTGAGTTTTTAAAATTTTGTTTTCTTGTCTAGGAGGTCTTGGACAAGAGTGTTTATTAATTCAACTACGGTACCTTGCTGTTCTAGTAGAGCAAGTTGCTTTTGTCAGGTAATTATAAAGCAAGCATGATTTTCTTGACTAGTAGAGCTTGGTGAGTTGTGGCATGGAAGATTATATTGTTTATCTATTCAAGGTCAGTCTAAAGCAGTTAGAAGATTTGACAGCAAATGTTGACAGCAGCAGGGAAAGTACTTCATCTGGAGCACAGGGTGTGAATACAGTTTATATGATTTCCTAGTTATCTCCCTTTTATAGGGAATAAGTTTCTTTGTTCTAACATTGTTTCCAAAAAAGATTTCACTTAGTAGACAAGGAATAACTATTTTGCTACATTTATCACACCAAAACCTCCTCACTGCGTTATATTGAAAAGAAAATGCCACTTCAACACAAAGTATCCCGCAGCAACAGTAAAGCTTGAAGAGCAAACTATGGGCCACTCTGCATTTGTGGCTAAGTTAGAAAAAATACATAAAGATATCATGCTCCCTTCATTTTTGTTGTAACTTGAAAGTGGTGTGTTTAAGTTTTCACACATACTTTACTTGAAATATTGCTGTTGACACATATTGCTGTCCATCTGATGATTGAACA
Organism: Dasyprocta punctata; assembly: GCA_004363535.1. Lineage (NCBI taxonomy): Eukaryota > Metazoa > Chordata > Mammalia > Rodentia > Dasyproctidae > Dasyprocta > Dasyprocta punctata. Next base: position 15,741 of record RJWM01011372.1, on the reverse strand, counting down.
GCAGCATTTGGTTTTTGGTTTGGGTTTTCTGTTTTTGTTTTTATTTTAATAAAAAGAGATGACTTCTGAAAAAATAGTCACGTGGCTCAACTTTATGTGATTCATGAAGCATTGATATCTAAATTCTAATATGGAATACAAGAACAAGTATTTACTTCAATACCAAACAACATTAAGGCTGCTGAGTGTGAGAAACAAAGGCAAACTGCAATAAAAATTGTCTCTATTTGGAGTTTAGCAATCCTCTGTACAAGTTTAAGGTATGTTTCTTCAAAATCACAGAATCATTGAATTAGAATCTTAGATGTCTCATAAGGTTTATCATACGGTTTATCTACAGTAGTGTCTTAACAATTTGTTTCATGATGGTCATAATGAATGGATAAATGTGTAACTATATCACATGCATATGTTCTGCAGAGTTTACTGCCAGATGATCATCCAGGCTTAAGTTGAATATCTTAAGTGACAAAAATCTTGCCACCTCTTGAGTAATACATTTCAATTTTGAATAGCTCTGAGTATTAAAAATCTGTTCTAGTATACCTAAAAAGAGTCTCTTTGTGGCTTTCAACTATTTCTCCTGTTGGTAACACTGGGATTCATAAAGGGAAAATCTAATTCTTCTTCACTATCCCCTAATATTTTGGAAAACTTCCATTACCTCATTGTCCTCTACCGCAAGTTTTCTCAATCCCTCATACTGATTCCAATATTTCTGTCCTCCTCAATGTCCCCCACAATAAAAATCCTCTTTCAGATGTGACTTGACACAATTAAAGAAAGACTATTGTCTTAGTTACTTTTTGCTCATTGCTGAGACGAAATACCTGACACCCAAAATTAGGGAAGGAAAGGTTTATTCTTATAGTTTCTTGGGAGTTTTAGTCTATACTTAAGTTGGCTCCAAGATAGAGTGGCGTGGCGAGGCTGCTGTTCATGGCAGCTGCAAGCAGCAAGGTGCGCTGGCAAGAGAGAGAGAGAAACAGAAACGAAAGACCCGCCTTCCCTTACACTGTATGTCAGCTCCGAACACAAGCAAGCGCCAGACTTAGCCCCATCAAAAGTATGAGGACTTGGGGTACATAGCATACCCAATACAACCATCATGTCTTTCGCAGATAATAATAACTAATGCATTGAATGCTCACACTTAATTCAGTGCTAAGTATTTTATATGCGTTTTCTTATTGAATCTTTGCAACAACTCTATAAGGGAGGAAGTATTATCACCCTAGTGCTACAGATCTGGCCACTAAAATTTTACTAGTGCCATGTAAGAGTTTAGTAGCTTTTTGTTTTGTTTGATTATCTTGCATGTATTAGTTCAAATATTGCTTTTGATCAATAATCTTTCTAGATTTTTTCTATGAACTGCTGCCCAGTTTCCCTCAAATCTCTGATTTTTGAAATAAATACAGAAACTTATATGTGTACCAATTAAATTTAATCCTTATCAGTTTTATGTCATTTTATTTCCTTTTTTTCTGGGTGAGAATGCCTACTCTATGGTTTTACCTTTGCTCCTAAAAAAGTTCTGATCACTTTCCTAACATTTTTCTAAAATTCTATTTTACTCTAAATAATGTTTCAAGATATTTTGTAATCTTAAATATATTGCTCGTTGCTGAGACAAAATACCTGACACCCAAAAAACACTGCGCTTTACCAGTGTTATTTCTTTTACATATACAATAAACTTGTTTTCTGCATCTTCATTCAAATAGCAATAAAAATGCCAAAGAGAGCAGGGTTATTGTCAGAGCTCTGCAGCAAAATGGTCAATAAATATTTCTTTCCAGAGTACCATTAATTTACACTGCTTGGGATCAGTTATTCAGTTCATTTAACTCTACTAATCAGTTCTTATTTTCTCATCTTACTGACTAGGATGCTATGAGACACTGTCAAGCAACATCTTAAGAATAATAAATTTAATAACCGGGGTACTGTCTTTTCTACCTATTCATTTACCACATCAAAGGCTATATCTGATAAAACCTCAGCCAACATTATTCTGGATCGGGAAAAACTACAAGTATTTGCTCTACAGAACAACACTCAGATATAAACTCTTACCACTTGTATAGAATTTAGTTCTTGAAATTTTAGCTGGAACAATTGATCAAGATAAAGAAATAAAATGGATATGAATAGGAAAGGACGAGGTGAAATTATTCTTGTTTGCAGACAATATGATCTTAGACTTCGAAGACTCCAACAAGAGACCCTTACAGCTTATAAATGAATTCAGCTAAGCAGCAGGATATCAAATCAACATTAAAAATCAATACTTTCCTTGTATGCCAATAATGAGTTAGCTGAAAAAGAAATCAGGAAAAAGTTTTCATCCATAATAGTTTAAAGAAATAACTAGAGTTTCAGTGTAACCAAGGAAGTGAAAGACCTCTCCAATGAAAATTTCAGAACATTGAAGGTAAAAAGTGAAGAAGACAGTAGAAGTTAGAAAGACCTCCAATATTCAGGGATTGGCAGAATTAATAATGTTAAAATGGCCATATTACCAAAAGCAATCTAAAGTTTCAATGTAATCCCCATCAAAATGCCAATAACATTGTTCATAGAACTAGAAAAAAATAAATCTAAAAAACCATATGGAAACACAAATGATCTGGGATAGCCACAAAATCCTAAATAAAAAGAGCAAGGCTGGAGGCATTACAATACTCAGTTTCACTTTATACTACAAAATCATAGTAACAAAAACAACATGGCCCTTGGACAAAAAGAGATGCATAGACCAATGGAACAGATTACAGGACACTGAAACAAATCCATAGAAGTACATTTATCTGATTCTGCACAAATGAATCAAAAATATACTTTGGAGAAAAACAGCTTCCTTAACAAGTGGCTCTGGGCAAACTGGATATTCACTTGGAGATGGACAGATTGGAAGATTGAAACTAGTACCCTATGTCTCACCTTGTATAAAAATCAGTCCAAAATATATTACAGACTAGTGTAAGACCTGAAACTTTGAAACTCTTAAAGGACGACATCAGGGAAACAATTAAACCCATGGGCACAGTCAAAGACTTCAAGAATAAGACTCCAACACCACAGAAAGTATTAAGAAGAATCAACAAATGGGATTATATCAATTTAAAAAGTTCTGCACAGCAAGGGAAACAACTAATAGAGAAAAGAGACAGGCTACGTGATGGTAGAAAATGTTTGACAGCTACTCTTCGGACAAAGAACTAACATTAAGAATATAAAAAGAACTCACAAAATATCAACTGGGCATGTTGGTGCATGCCTGTAATCCCAGCACTCAGGAAGCTGAGGCAGGAGGATCACTGTGGGTTCGAGGCCAGCCCAAGCTGCATAGCAAGACCTTGTCTCAAAACAAAAGCAAGACAAAACACCAAAAAATCATACTCCAATCAATAAATGCTCAAATGAATGGAACAGACACTTCTCCAAAGAAGTACAAATGTCCAGCAAGTATGTGAAAAATGTCCACTATCTTTAGGCATCAGATGACATACAAATCAAAAATACATTAAAATTCTATTCCACTTAATTGAGAAAGTTTGTCATGAAAAAAATCCAGTAATTTTTGGTAAGAATGTGGAGGAAAAGGAAGTTTTTTTTTAATTGTTTGTGGGGATGTAAGTACATCTACTATGGAAATCAGCATGGAGGGTCCTCAAAACACTAAAATTAGAAATACCACGTGATCCACCTATACCTTTCACTTCAGTACACTGTCAGAGCAATTCAAGTCAGTATCCTATAGGGATACCAGCATATCCACATTTATTGTGGTGTAATTCATAATATCCAAGATATGGAAACAGCTAGGAACTCACCAATAGATGAATGGATAAAGAAAATATAGCACATACATAATAGAGCATTATTCAGCCACAAACAAAAATAAAATTTTCTCATTTATGGAAAAATGGATGGATTTGAAGATCATCATATTGAACAAAAAAGCCTTACTCAGATAAGTATCCCATATTCTCCCTAGTGTGTGCAATCTAGAAAAGAACATGTGAAATTGAGAGACTACAATTAGACAAAAGAAAAGGAATATGGTGCAGGGGTGCAGGTGTACCAAAGGAAAATGGTGGTGGGGGGGATGGATGCAAACAAATATATGCAATGAAATTCAATATCTTGTAAAATTAATAAGCACTAATAATAAAGATGAGAAAGAAAGGAAATGGGACTCATTTGGTAAAAGTTGACTGCAGTAGAACTCTGCTAACTCCTGGACATTTTACTATGCACAAATGATTTGGAATATTATGCTCTTGAATTTTCCAAGCACTGAGGTTTAATCTTATATGAATTCCAGAATCCAAACATTCAACCTTTTGGCATTCTTACAGGATTTCATGATATGCTCAAATGCACTGATGGTCCAGTAATCCAACCAGCAAATTCTATAAATTTTCTTAATTTAAATTTGTCTAAATTGGAGATTTGTGCCTATAAAAGAAAAATAGGCAACATTCTGCTATTGTTTCCCTATCTTCAGCTTCACTTCTTCCCCTTCAATAACATACCTTGATTTTTCATTAATCTCCATTTCCTCGCTGTCCTCCGTTGTTTCCAAATGGGAAATATATATATATTTGGTACAATATATTATATATCATACAGCATAATATACAATATTATAATGTAATATATCATAATATAATAATGTGTAATACATTAATACAATATATATCATATTATATATTTATATAGATATATATAAATATATCTACATAATTAATATAAAATGGATTCTAAAAGATGATACTCTCAAGATAGAGCATTTTGTGGTTGTGCATACTATCATCTCTCACTTTTATTTACAATCAAGATAACATAAAGTTCATAGGATTTGATCACATAAACACATTAAACAAATCAGGTTTTGCATATGATGGTAAATAAAAATATTCTATTTCATCGGAGACAAAATTATTAGAGAAGGGGATAGTCACCAAAGTAAAAAGCAAGCAACCAAAGTGATATGTAGTAAACTCAATAAAATAATACAAGAAGTCTCAAAAGCAAGCAAAAAAATTTGAAACACCATAAAGACCTTACAGTTGGTGAGTGAAGACTAGAGAGGGCTTAAAATTATGAACAACTCATGAATTCAGAGTACAAATTAACTGAAGTAATAGATATTTTACAATGAAAATAATGGATTTGAGAATAATGGGGGTGGAATTTTATAAGAAGTGAGGGAGAAACAGTTTCCTGGGTACGCAATTTCTTTAGCGGTAACATTCTATCTCTTCTTCCCATTGTCTTCCTCTCCAGCTTCTAAAATGATATATAATGTCCTGTATTTGCATCTAATTTTGTTCATCTTGTACTTAATTCATTAATTCATCTTGAAAAGCTTTTCAATGAAACTGAAATGTTGTAAGATTAGTAAATATACTATAAGGATTAAAGTTTATACTGAGAAACCAGTCCCAAAATTAAATACTGAACAGTTTTAATTCTTGGCTCCAAACTATCAGTGAAATTCCAAAACATGGTGTCTTAACCCTTTTAAGACACACAGGCATGCACACACACACAGACACACACACACACACAATTCTTCCCTGATTTCCAGGCACCTCATCACCTCTTGGTCTCAAATGCAGGGCCAAACATCCAACGGACAGATATTTATCTTCCTTGCTAGTTTTTAAAAATTTTCTTACCCCAAGTTATTCACCACAAGGAAAAGTTTTATCTTCTAGTTTTGCAATCTACATGCAACATGAAGGAGACCTGACTGTACTACTCAAGTACAAACTCAGCTTTGTCTCCACCCATATAGGACTCCACTTTCACAAGATTTCTTTGCTGAGTTCTGAGATCTGATAATGTTTAAAAAGAGACTTGGCTTCTCCTTTCATAAAATAAAAGATTACACTTTTATGTATGCAGGAAACTAGAGAAAATGAGTTAAGAACATACCTGGGTGTGGTACAACAACATCTAATTACTAAAACTTTGTCTGCCGATCTCCTTTAATGTGGTGAAACATTTGCTTCTGGTTGGAAACAAATTTCAAATGGTATGTATGGTAGAAAGAAGCCAATTTTTACATTTAAGAAATCACCCTGAAGGTGTTAGTTAGTTTCTTACTAAAGGGCTTATTTGCTATTTTGTATGCAAGGTATGTGTTAGTTAAAAAACATTTGAGTAGCCGGGCGTGGTGGCACACGCCTTTAATCCCAGCACTCGGGAGGCTGAGGTAGGCAGAGCGTTGTGGGTTTGAGGCCAGCTTGGGCTACAACGCGAGCACAAGGCCGGCCTGAGCTACATAGTGCGACCCTGCCTCAAAAAAAAAAAAAAAAAAAAAAAAAAAACCGGGCCGGGAGTTTGGCTCAGTGCCTTAAGCGCCTGTCCTGGCAGGCGCGAGGTTGTGAGTTCAATCCCTGGTGCCGGAAAAAAAAAAAATCTTTTGAGTAGTAAAGAAATGCACCAATTTCTTGAAATTTATTGAACCATGTTTCAGAAGCTATTCGGAGCGCTGAAGACAAGTTGTGTTTTAGTTTAAAATTTAGGGAGATGAGAAAATGCCTACATGTAAAGAAGAAATTGGAGCATTTACTTCAATACTATCTGAGTAAAAGATAACTTCTCATTATGCAATTGTCAATATCCTTGTTGGCAACCATTCTCTCAATCCATACCAGTGTAAAGCAAAATTATTCCAAACTAACCTCCAGCTAGCTTCCTTTATCAAACTGAATAGAAGCACTAATTAAAAGTAAAATCATTTTTTATTTAATGAGGTTTAACTTTACTTTTTAGAATAGATTTATTTCAAGTTTTTCTGATTAAGAAAACATTTGATTTTATTTGTAATTTTATGTATCAGTGCTGAAATGAATCAAAATATGTCTTTACTTCTCTCAAAACAACTGACTCTACACTGATCTTTAGAAACGAATGGAACCATGTCAAACATTGCACTAGGAACAAGAAAAAGGCTAGGCAAATATAGTACTATCTTTATTTTTTTATCTTTATTTTTAAAATGTAGGCAAAATTATTAGGCAAAGTTAAAAAGTAAGAGAAATTGGAGAAACGATTTCAGCTTGAGGAGCTGAAAAGGGCACAGCTCTGATGGAGATCAGATGGACCTGATAATAAAGGAGCAAAACCAGTGTTTTTATGTGATTGCTGAGGTGGGCTAGGGTATGCTTGGCCATTATCTCAGTTCTGGTTTTGCAAGGTGGTTCCAGAGAAGTCCTTATCATTTGAGAGAGCAGCCTGGTTTCCACGAAATGATTACTTCTGCTTGGGGGAGTGTTTTTCAGAGGCTCTACAGGAATCCAGGGTGATGGTATTTTTAGGGTAATGACTGGAGATTTCTGGTAACCATTGATAGTTAAATATCCTGATAAATCTTAAATCTTGATGTCCTCAGACTTAAATAGGGATGAGATAGAGATAGGTTATACAAATTCAGGGTTAATCAACCTTGTATTTCCAGTTTTTAGGCAGACACTCCCTAAATTATTAAAATGCCTATATGCAGAGCTGAGAATTGACTTCTTTCAGCCACACCTAAAAGAGAGATTGTCACATTAAATAAAAATTAATAGGTATATATTTTCTTTCTCACTAAGTAAAATACATGATGACTATGTTACTTTTCTTTTATTACTGAAATAAAATACACAACACTCAAAGTTAGAGGAAGAAATGTATATTTAGCTTACACTTTGTAGAGGTTTCAGTCCATAATCAGCTGAGTCCAAAGTATGGTGGCACATGCCAGAGAGGCAACTGTTCATGGCAGCAGAAGACAGCAAAAGCAACAAGGTACCTTAACAGCATCTTTCTATCCCTTTTATACTCTATCTAGGCCACTGGGATTAGGGTACTGCCAAATCAGTCAGTGCATTGATTTAGTAATCATGCACCCTTAATAACAGCATCAAATACTCTAGATTTATCCACCTCTGAAAAACTCCCATCTAAGACTGCATGAGTCTTTGGGGGGATATCTAGACAAAAACCATAATACATGAAGTTCTTAATTCTATGGTATGTGCCTGGTGGCTACTTAGGTAAAGATAAAAATAAAGTTGACTATTACTTATGCAGGAAGCTTTCTCTACAGTGTCATTCAAACTTTCATTTTAGGCCACTTCTAGGAAACTCATGAAGAAACAGAGATTATTGCATATATTTTTTTTCTTAACACATTTGCACATACTAGTATTTTGTTGAGACATTTTTCTCTATCTTTTATGATTATAAAAAGATGAGAGAGATGCACTTTACATAAAATACTTTTAACAGGTGGTAGCTATTAGTAGTGACATTTGTGCTTGACAGAGTAGTGTCCAATTCAATCTATTTTCTTCTCAAAAAACAAACTCTGTCTTTTCCTGATGAAGGTGTGGAGAGGCAGGCAACTGATGAACTGGTGTAGATATATAACTTTGTACAATACCAAGAACTCATACAAGGTGTGATTACAAAAAATACAGAGAACATTTAATTTAAAAAAATATTAGAGTAAAAGAAAAATTGCCATTAATGCCTCTCAAACACTCCTCCTTGACTTGTCATATTTATCTCCTCATTCTTGCCACTTTCTGAAGCAGTTCTATGAGTCATTTATCATGAATGTCCTTGTGCTGTCATGGCTGCTCCAATATTCTGAATCAATTTAAAATATTTACCTCTTATGCTCATTTGTACTTTAGGGAAGACCTACAAGTTGCACAGTGCCAAATTCATTAAATAACTTGGGTCAGGGCACACCAAAATATTTTTGTGAGCATTCCTTTCCATTGAATAGAATTTGACAACAGAATTCATTACATTTTTAAAATCACATCTTATATAGGCAAGAAAGAAAACTCTCAGAACTGCTTCAAAAAGTGACAAGAATGATGGGATAAATGTGTTCAAAGCAACAGGAAGTGTTTTGAGTGGAATTAATGACAATGTGTATTTACTGTAGTAAATGTTTTGAAATTTAAATATTCATCACTTATTTTGATCACACTTTGTAAAAATGCTTTAAAACTAATAATACATATGCTTAGATCCACTTCAACCAATTTATTCTAAGAACATAATTATGAAAACACAGAGAATTCTTACAGAAATATTTATCTAAACTGTGTATATAATAACAAAACAAATAGTATAGATTTCTTCATTAAAGTATAATACATTTATAATGTTTTTGGCTTTTAGCATAAACAGGAAGGATATGAGTACACTTCACATAAATACATCAACTTTCTTAGTATAAAATTTTGTATTCATTGAAAATGTGATAAATGTATCAAAAGCACATGAAATAGAAAAGTTAATGTAAAAACTTGTATTTCTTATTTAGGAATGCAAAACTTATTTTTTATGGAGCTGGGGATAAAAACCTCACATTTTAAATAAGACAGAAAATAAAATCTGAACACTGTAGCATCTGTGTAATGTAAAGCTAAATAAAGCAGTCAGATTTACATTGCTGTGACAAAGTACCTGAGAAAAACAATCTAAGGATGAGGAAAGACTTATTTTGGTTCGTGGTTTCAGTACAAGATCATTTGGTTCAACTTCTGTAGGCTTGTAATGGGATGAAAACTCATAATGACAGGGCTTGGCTAAAGAAACTTGCTCATGTCACGGCAGTCAGGAAAAAGAAAGAGGGGTAAAAAGAGACACAAAGGAAAAACCCAGGGACAAGATACAGTTCTTAAAGCTAGGCTCCCATGATCTACTTTTTTCAATTAGGCCCAACCTTCTGCTTCCATCACCTTCAATTATCAACTCATTGATGGACTATTCCACTGAAGAAGTTAGAGCCCTCATGATCTAATCACCTTCCTAAAGCTCCATCCCTGAACCCAAGAGATATTTGGAGTAAGTATTAGATCAATAATTACACTACTGAAAGTGGTAAAGACAAATTTTCATCAGTAATAACTATTGCAATGAGAGGGGGGTGGAAATCCCAGTGTGAACTGAATTCAACTTTCATTTGTATAGGAGTGACTGAGTTTTGTAAAGGAAAAATGAAGCAATAGGGATGGGGTATGACTAAGTGCTTGGTAGAGCAAGGTAAAGGAGAAGCTACAAATAGGTAATTATCAGGACCCTGGCCTAGGACCACCAATCTCCTGCTCAGAGATACAATGATAGAATAAAACACAGACAAGATATATATGTTTTACTTACAAGGGACACCAGGATGATCAAAGCCCAATAAGGGCTAAGACCACAATGCCCGGTGTCCTTAGCCTTTATTAGCTGCACAGCATGATTGAGGAGCGTGATGGTGGGCTGCAGGAAGCAGTGAAGATGAACAGCTGTGTCAAGGTCAAGGTTCAAGAATTGAAGGAGTGCATTTATGGAAAAGCACACAGGAACAGATCATGGTTAGCTAGTAATCTGATTGTTTGCTAACTGTGACTATTGAACTAGAAGTAATTTGTACAAGTGAAGTCTTCAGCTGACATCGTACTTTGTTTTCAGGCACCAGAACTTCACAGGCTGTTTGCTAATCTCAACTCTTAACTGTTGGCTTAAGCATTAATCTGTCTTTAAACCAGTCGTGGGTCTCGCCACAAGTCATGTAGGCCTAGGACACTCAATTTAAAATTATTTTTGTGCCAATTTATTAAGATTAATTATTGCCTTCTCTGTACCACATCAAGTTGTCCTCAGCAAGTAATCAGTGCAAATATGATTAGGCCAGATATGACTTTTTGCTGCCATTTATAAAATTTAGGATTCTAGATACTTACAGAATCTTGGAGATAGAGGCTTCACCATCAACAGTTGTTTGTAACAGATAGTAAGCTTTTTAGGCAGCCTCGAATTTTCTCGAGAAAGATTGGAAGGAGGCTAGGTTAGAATCATTTTTAGGATGCAGCCTTGAACTGTTAGAAAATGTTAGTGTTTCTTTCAAGTCCCAAACTGAGGCCCAGTCAAGAAAGAGCTCAGAGGAACCCAGCTAACATTTGGTCAAGAAAATTTTTCTCAGTTATCATTTTAGACACATCATCCATATTTCTTACTGTGAAATTCATATCACATATCAAATTTTATACTAACATAGGGAGACATATGAGTATGAAGAGGAAGGAATATCTGTTACTATCTCTGACCTGGCAAATAATATTTTTCGCTTCTTATTGTGATGATGATGGAAAGTCTTTAAATTTGCCTACTTTCAAAGCCCTCAATGCATGTGTCAAGACCACTAATAAAACTGAAAAGGTCAGGGAATATAAAGCTAACAAATAATTCCTTCAATGAGTTAGATCTCTGGCATAAGAGTCTTCAAGCTACATGTTTCAACTTATTAGTTTTACTAGGTCATTTTCATTTAAACTCATAGCATTTAATAAATGTTTATGCTGTTACCTCTCATTCTGTATATTCCTAAACTGGAAATGTTTTCATATAAGTCTCTACAATTATTTTATTTTACATTCCTGTTTGTAAGAATTTTTATTTTGTTTTTTTTTATAGAGTGGATAGAATGACTGAACATAGACACAGTCATACACACACACACACACACACACAATACCTGTGTGTGCATGTGCATTCACACATGTGATAGGGATCAGTTCCAGGGCTACATGCATAGTAGACAGGCACTCTAGCATGAGCTACATTCCCAGTATCAGAGTAAATATATTGTGGAAGAAATCTTTGTCAAGATTTGGCAGTTCTTAGCCATAGATCTGCCATTACCATATGACCCTGAAGAAATAATCTGAGTTCTCTCTCCTTCTCTGTTAATAAATTTCATCATGGAATTCCTCTTCAATATTATTTATTAGATTATTAAACACTGTTTCCGTCTCCTGAATAGTCTTAAATTCTTAGTCTCTTTAGCAGGTTAAAATTAAGGCTTATCGCATAACTTTGGCGGCAAAATAAAATATAACTCAACAAAGAATTTATAAAATTCATCAAAATAAAGGACAAGAAATAAGGAACAAGAGTTCAAAGATTTGCTTGAATTCACTTACCCTCATGACTTTCTATAAAGTGAATATGAAGAAATGAATTAAAATTATTAAATCCATCCAAAACTATATCCAAAATTATATAAAAATAAATGTACTCTGAAAACTTTATAGATCAATCTTGACAGATGTCTAAAGAAGGAAAACCTTTACTTGAAATGTTATCCTTTATATGCGAAAATGTTGCTGGTGATTCTCTTTTTTGTTGAATGGACACGTAATTTTCAGTAAAACTCACATCTTTTTTGTTTTTATTGTTTCTTATATTTCTCATGTTGGAAAATCTCACAAGAATAGTATTGTTCTAAATAATTTCTTTTTAATCAGTTTACAGAATTAGTAGTGAATAGCCCTTAAGAATAAAGGCATTGGTGTTTACTAGATTACCAGATTTTAATACCTAAAAGGTAATGTAATTTATTATGAAGCTAAAGTGCATTATCATATATTACTTAAAAATTGTAACAGAGAGTACTCTTAAAGAATGGTTCTGAAAAGTTCAGTCAACACTAGAAATACATTCAGTTAAAATCAGTATTTGATGAGGCAGTTAATCTAGAGTATTGTTCGTAGTTATGAGTTACCTAATAGGCCCCAGGAAAATAAAAGCCATCAGACAAATTTAAAAAGATCCTGTGTTCAATGCAGTGGCACATGCTGTAACCCTACCTATATGAGAGGCTAAGGTGGGAAAATCACTTGGTCCCAGAAGTTTGAGACCAGATTGGGCAACATAACAAGACCCCATCTCAGAAACAAATAAACAAAATAAGAATAAATCTCATATGATCAAGGGAAGAATGGAATGAGGAAGTACAAAAAGGTAAGACTAATAAGTTTTCTTTTTGATTGGTAGGCTAAATATCAAGCTATTTCTTTCCTGAACTAATTGAAACATGATAACACAATCATTATTGCTTCATAATCATTATTGCTTCAATAATGGCATCAACTTGTAAATAAAACTGCATATACTGGTACCTTGTACCAAAATAGTCTTTAATTAATTTAATAAAATTGTAGTCATGACAGTATTTTTGCCCTGATTTAAGGGACACTGAAGTGTTTTATATGGACTCACAGATCACAAATGCCCACTTCCACAGCTCATTCTCCTTGCTCTATTTTCCACTCCTACTTTGTATTCTTGGCCACTTGGACTTATAATACCCCCATGGAATCAACTCTCCTGACTGCCAGTGGCTTACTGTTTCCTAGTGCCTTATCTACCTGAATAGCTAGAATTTTAACTCAATTTCATAATACCAAAGTGGGGGAAAAACTTTCTATTCTATCCCCTATCATCTATTCTGTTCCAAAGCCACAAAGCAAAACCTTTTCATGCTTTCTGTCTGTAGGGCACCTTAAAATCATGGTTGTTGCTCTTTCATATCATTCATCTCTTCAGACAGTTGCAGATCACCTTGCTCTAGGGATATGTCAGTTTCCCAGGATAGAACCAGAAGTTATAACCACCACTTGGCCCTTACTGGCACTCATTCTTTGTCAGTTATCTCCACTAGGCTTAAATTTGAGTATTTTAACTCTCATTTTCCTCAAAGTAAGGCAGTGCCTTCAGCATAAAGTCAAATCCTGAAAGTGTACAAGTCAATGAGTCACTCCAATTGTTTTACAAGTCGAATGTCCTTGGTCTGAGCAATCTATTTCCTCAGTTTGTCCAGTTATTGCCACAGATGAGGAAGTTGGCTCTGCTCCAAATAAAGTTGAGTTGGGGGACACAATAGCCTATAGGGCTTGTCTTGAGATCCTAGAATCAGTGTTTGGTGATTTTTGACAGCTGACAGTACAGAAGACAGATTTCAGGAGATTTTTAAAACTATGAGAAAAAATACCTAACATCATTAGACTCTGGATAATTATGAATGAAACCTGCAATGAGATATCATTTCAGATTCACTAGAGTGACTATGTAAATAATTTTAAAAATAGAGAAAATAGAATGCTCACAAAGAAAGATAAATTTGAGTTATCTATAGGAAAATGGGTGCACCATGAGAGTATAATATTAAGTAAAATAAATTAGACACATACATTTAAATGTATGGTTTCTCATATGAGAAGCCCAAAATATAAATAAAAATCAATCTAAAAGTTATGATAATAGGAAGCAGGGAGATAGACTTTCTTTAAAATAGAAAGACCATCAAGAAATGGGGGGAGGGTAAGATAAGGGATGAAAAAAGAATTTGGATGCGTTATGCACATGTACCAAATTCCACCAAAGAATGTGACCATTCTGTACTGCAAATGTGCAGTCATAGAAAAATAAAAACTGAAAAAAAAAAGAAACAGGAGGCCTTGTACACTGCTAGCTAGAATATAAAATGGCACATCCACTGTGGAAGACAGTTTGGTGATCTCAAAAATTTAAACTTTGATTTATCATGTAACTCAGAAATTTTATTTCTAGAGCTGCCTTAGTTACTTTTCTCACTTTGTTGAGACAAAATACCCAATGCCCAAAGTTAAGGGAGGAAAGATTTATTCAAATGAATAACTAAAGTGCAATGTCATAGAAATGTTATTACTTAACCATCCACAAAATGCAGCGGCAAGCACCAAGGTTTTCTTGTTTTCTTATGGAAATCCTTACAGCAGAGGTTACATATTAAGTTTATCTTAAAAACAAAAAGAAAATGAGTGTTACAGGAGAAAGTAGTGGTGGATAGGGAAGAATGAAAAACATTCATAAATTATTTACTGTGAATCAATTGTTACTCTAAAGATTAATTTTTTGACTTCGTGAATTTAAGAATCTTCTGCAGTGCTACACATTTTGAGTACAGTTGTGAGTGTAAAGCCAAACACTTAACCCATTTAGTCTGAATATAAACCTTCAAATAATAACTTCTGCACTACTTTGACCTGAGAGTCAGTAGGTAATAAGAAAGAAAACACTATGGAAATTCAACTGAAGTATGAATGACTTTAACAGACTCCAAAATATTCACTGACAATTCAACTACATCTGAAACTGAAGGTTGAGCTGCTAAATTATTGTTTTATTGATGGGTGAAAAGTTAGCGTATTTTTTTAGTAATTTGGGTAATTTTGTATTATTTTATTTTATGGCCCAAAAGGTAATTAAATAGGATAAAAAATTCCAATGAGATTTAAGTAACTAAAAAAGATATTCTATTTTTAGCTATTAAAAATTTGCTGTCCTTTGAATAACTTACTTGGCAATGCTGAGGCTATGACACCTCTTGTAAATTATGGCTAAAGAAAGAATATCTATCAATGATAATAGTATGTAAGATGAGTAATAAATTCATGCAGACATTGCTATCAGTCCTGAACTTATCCTTTCTTAAGAACTGCCTGACTCTTTCACCTGTTATTCTTTAGATCTTTTCATTTTTGTCATTATACTGTTACTTTAATGAACACCTACAGTCTTAAAATATGGCTAAATCTACTTGACTATAAGTGGATAAACTTAGGTCAAATGTTATTTTTGAAATATAAGAGTATGATTGATTTTTAGCAACATAACTCTTCAGAATTGATAAAAAAATTTTGTTCAGCAGCTAACCCTCTTCTGGGCATTTTCCCAGAAGAATTAAAAACATCATACCACAGTGATATCTGTGCACCCATGTTTATAGCAACCCAATTTGTAATAGCCAGATCTTGGAAACAACCCAAGTGCCCATCAATCAAAGAATGGATAAAAAAGATGTGGTATTTTTATACAATGGAGTACTACTCAGCTATTAAGAAAGAT
>RJWM01011371.1:0-58499 GCA_004363535.1 Dasyprocta punctata | reverse complement strand
TGTTAGTTCAATACCTAGTGCCCCACAACAAAACAAAAAGTGTGACTTTTACTCATGGTCATAAACTTACAGTATAGCAGCACATTATAAAAAATATATACTCTGCATGTTTGTATATAATTTTTTTTAATTTAAGAGAAAATAGATACAGAAGATAGAAACAAAAATCAAAAAAGACAGACAACAACAGATCTGATACGATAACATTGTAGGTTTACACACTGAGGTGGTTGAAGTTTGACAGTAGTTACAATATATTGCATATTGTTACTTTCATAGGGGTTGATCATATTGACAGATATAGACATGTAAGATTTATCAATTCAAGTATATTAACTTTTCTTTTTCAATAGCTATTGTATTTAGTAATAGGTATTTTTAACTGTCTTATTTATGCATATTTATAAATTTATGTCTTTTTCCTTTTCCCTTCCTTCCTTCCTTTCCCCTTAGAATACCTCTTGTTATCATTGAAATAACTACCCATAACATCAGGTCTAATATAATCAAGCGAAATAGTTCAGAGTGAAACCAATAAAGGATAAAAGAATGGTCATACATAAGAGAAACAAAAAACTAAAGAGATCAACAAACAACAACAACATATCCGATACTGTAAAGTTATAGGTTTAGGAGTTTAGATGGTTGGAATTTTACAGTGGTTGCAACGTTGTATATTGTTACCATTAAGGGGGCTGTTCAGATTGACAGGTAAAGACATGTAGGATTGATCTGATCTTACGAATATCAACTGTTCTCTCTCACCAGTTAATGCATTTAGTAGTATAGACTTTTAAACTATCTTATCAATACCCTTATATAAGAGTATGTCTTTTTTCCATACCTTCCTTCCTCAGTTCCCCTTGTAATACCTCTTATTGTCTTCAAACTAATTGCCCTTACCAATTGGCCAAGTGTAGACGAATGAAATAGTACTGAATAAAACCAATAACAAATAAGGTAATGGAAGCAATACATAGTAATGCAATGTTGATTTCTGTAATGCCTCATGTTAGCTTCAAGGCAACCCTATATCATCTGTTATAACACAATCATACTATGATAGGTTAATATCCCTCAGAACAGAGCAGTGAAAGTAATACCTGGTTTGAAGCAAGGTGATCATATATCACTGAAGGCTACCCTTATAAATTTTGTTATCTTTACAATAGCTGTCTTTGTCATCATTTATGATAAAGATAGGCTGGTCGAGGTAGAACAGGATTAAACTAAACAGCTCATTGAAAGCAATACTGGACTTAAATCCCATTGATGGATTATTCATTTGTCTGCCCTGCTCGGTGGTATCTCTCTGTTGCTTTTTCTGGAGTAGTGGACTTCTTTATCTCTCTCTAGAATGCCCTTCAGTATTCTTTGTAGGGTTGGCTTGGTTGTCATAAATTCCTTTAGTTGTTCTTTGTTGTGGAAGTATCTTGTTTCTCCGTTGATTTTAAAAGATTATTTTGCAGGGTACATTAATCTGGGTTGGAAGTTATTTTCCTTCAGGGCTTGAAATATTTCACTCCAAGCTCTTCTTGGCCTGATGATTTGTGTTGAGAAGTCTGTCGTGATTCTGATGGGCCTTCCTTTGTAGGTAATCTGTCTCTTTTCTCTAATAGCTTTTAATATTTTGTTTTTGTGTTGGATTTCTGGAATCTTGATTATTATATGTCTGGGTGTAGGCCTGTTTTGGTCAAGGTTAGCTGGAGTTCTATATGCTTCAGTTATCTGAAAGTCTCTTCCTGTTCCCATGCTTGGGAAGTTTTCTGAAATTATTTCTGTAAATAGTCTTTTAATTTGATTAGTATTGACCCCTGCTTTTTCACTCACACCTTTTATTTGTAAGTTGTATTTCCTTGGGTTGTCTTGCAGCCGTTGCACTGCCACTTCCAGATTTCTTACTGTTTTTAGAAAGTCTTTCCTTTCTCTCTCCCAGGCTGCCATTCTTTCTTCCAGATACGAAAGACTATCTGTAGTTGCCTTCAGGTGGTTCTGCTAACTTTTATTGGAGTCTTTGATATCCTGGTAGTCTCTCTGAATCTGATTGATGCGTTCTAAGTCTTTATTTGTTTTATCCTCAATTTCCTTTGATTTTCCATCCTCCACCTTTCTGGCTATGTTTGCTTTAGAGGCACTTAGCGATTCCCCTATTATGTATTTCATTTCAATTCTCAGTTGGGCTAACAGTACCGCTTTAATTTATTTTATAGCTTCATGGAGTTGTCTCCCCACTTCAGTTGTCATCTCCTCTGGGAGTTTAATTTTTGGACTCCCAACCTTTTCTGTGTTAGCTTCTCCTGAATTTGTTCTACTTGTATTGGAGTCTGGAGAGCACCCTCTACCTTTCTGTCTTGGCATTTTCCTGGGCTCTGCAGTGAGTCCGTGTTGGTCCACTGCCTTTCCCAAGCCTGTTTCCGCTTCATGGATGTCTGGTGCAGTGCGTGAGGACAGCGCCGCTGCCTGGGAAGCCGTACCGGGCCGTCCGCCAAACTTCCCCTATCACCCCCAGGGCACCCGTGCAGATTCCGCCAGGACCCTCTAGAAACCGTGCCTAATTAGGTGCAGTTCCAGTCTCAAGATGGATGCCTGTCCCTCGCTCTCCCTTGGGGGTGGGGGGCTGGGGGCCACCGGGTTCACTCACTCACCTGCTCGCGACCACCTCAGTCCACAATCGATCGCTGCCTCCACTGTCTCCACCGCAGCCGCAGCAATTCAATCGCGCATTGCCAGCACTTTAATCGCACTTTCTCAGTTTGGGTCGGCTCCAGTCAGAGGTGCTGCCAGTCTCTGCCTTTGTTTATTTCATTTTTTTACTCTTTCCCTGGGCTACAGTTCTCGTTTTAGATTCTTCTTGGGTCCAGAGGACCCATCTCCCTCCTTTTTTCTTTTCTCAGTTATTATATTATTTTATATTCCAGCATTTGGATGGTATATTCAGGGAGTCTCCCTATTGCGGTGTTATCTGGGTGGCCATTTTGCAGGAAGTTCTCTGTAGACCCTGTCTCGTCGCAGCACCCAAAGACCCTCAGAAGGGGCTGAGCCGCCACAGCTCAGATACTGGAGATGCAGCGACGAGGTCGCTTTCCTGTTTGTATATAATTAATACTACATTTATGGTTTATATATCTCCATAGAAGTACAGTGAGTAAATTTAGAGTGAAGTTACTTTATGTTTTTGTTGTTTTTTATGTAAAATGGGATTAATTATTGTATCTAACTTGTGTTTGTTTTGAGGATCTGAGGAGTAATACAGAATACTAAAACATGCTACAGATGGTTGAACCTTGAAAATATGCCAAGTAAAAGAAACCAGACACAAAAGACTACAAATCAAATGATTTATTCATATGAAATACCCATAATAGGCAAATTGATAGAGATAAAAATTAGGTTAGTGGCTGCCAGAGGCTTGAAAACACAGGAGTGCAGGGAAGAATAGTGATGCCTTATGGGCATGGGTTTTCTTTCAGGGTGATGAAAATGACCTGAACTTAGTAATGCTTACAGTTGCACAACTTTGCGGGATCTTCTTAAAATTACTGCACTATACACTTGAAAAGGGTGAATTTTATGATATATGAATTTATATCTCAAGAAAAACAGTAATATATGTAAAGCACTTAACAGGCATTTGATGCATAACACATCCTATATAAAAATTAGCTGCTGTTATTATTTGGAGCCATTTATAAATTTTAAGTTAACTGAGAAAAGCTAGACAGTGTAATATTCAGTATTTTATTTCACTACCTGAAATACAATAGTTTTTGTCAACAATAGAATGTTTATAGTGTAAAAAAGGTATTTACTAGCAGTAGGTTTCAAATTCAGGAGTTAGCTAAACTAAGTAGCAGGGATTTTTTTCTGGCTTGTTTTTGTTTTTTGTTGGAGAAGCTTGCATATTTTAGCTGGTATTATGGTATGACTTACATAGTTTTCTTAATATAATAATAAATGTCGTTGAGATAGTAAATCTTATGTCATGTATATTTTACCATGATTTTTTAGAATTGTAAATACCAGGCCTTGTGACACTTGCTTATCCTTAGGTACTCTTAAGCACTGACATGAAAGATTAGTTGAGAACAGACAGTTGACCAAGGGCAGCCCTAGTGCACAGGAAAAGTTATGATGTTTATCGGAAAGTTGTTTAATAGATTAATTTATAGTTGTTTGTTGAGATATAATTTGCTGATAATTAAATATATAAGTTGTGGTAGCCATTTATCAACTAGTCTAAATAGGGAAGAGGTACTAGAAAATTCTGTAAATGTCATGGCCTTCGAGGACTTGGAAAGTTGTTGGA
Organism: Dasyprocta punctata; assembly: GCA_004363535.1. Taxonomy (NCBI): domain Eukaryota; kingdom Metazoa; phylum Chordata; class Mammalia; order Rodentia; family Dasyproctidae; genus Dasyprocta; species Dasyprocta punctata. Next base: position 54,193 of record RJWM01011371.1, on the reverse strand, counting down.
GGTGAAAAAGATGCTAAAGAATGATGTGACGGAACATGTGGTTGAATGTAATCCAGGGCTTCCATACTTGATAAGGGTTTGAAATGGCAATGAGAAAAGGAATGTTAATGTGAAAATAGGCTTGGGTTGGACTTTGGGGGCTATTCTGAAGACAAAGAATGAGTGAAAGGAATTCCAGATTGGAATGGAGGCCAACTAGAGCAAGGTGTAACCTCAGAGTCAACCCTACGGAGGCTGGCAAAGTGGGAGCTCCTCCGCCGGGAGCTGGTAGGTTTTTACCAGGAATAGGTAACAAAATTTGATGGGTTGAGACTGGGATAATTAGATTGCTATGCATTGGGAGCTGAGTTATTTCTAGTACACGTATGCAGAGAAGGAACACTCAGCGTAGGTTCTGAAGCTGAAAGTGATTTGATGAATTGATGTTTAAGGATAAATTAATTCAGTAGTTTTGTATAGGACAATTGAGGATAGGGAGTCAATTAACAGATTGCATCTATAGTGCCCTTGTGTATACTTCTACATGACCCAGAAAGCTGGGTCTTAGCAGAATTGTAAGTGGGTTGTTACTTTTTGCCTTTTTTACTGATTTTCTTATTTCCCTTCATTGCTCTCTTAATAGAGACTAGACAGTGTTATTCAGTGAGTGAGTGATTCAGAAGATGACCCCTTTTTGAGAATCATAGAAAAACTTCATTATAATAAATGACTTAGAGAGATTAAGAGCTTTCCTTGTTAAATTTTCAGTATAGGTGACTGATGCAGTAGCCAGTAATTTACACTCTTGAGGGACAGGCACACTGCCAGTGGACTCACACTATGGAAAAAGTCTCCTTTGTGTTTCCTCACATCTTTAAGATCAGTGTTTCTCAAAGTATGGAGCATGAACAGCCTGTATTAAAATACTCAAAGGATTCATTTAAAATGCAGGCTGAGCTCCTCCCAAGACTCGGCTGAACTAAAAGCTTTGGGAGCAGGTAGAGGAACTCCACATCTTTAATCAGCACACTAAATTTTGAGAACTACTGATTCAGGACACACATTTCTGTGACACTGTCTCTGACAAGGAGCTTTCTTAGATTCATTTCCTACGTATTAGGTTCTTCCTTGGTGGGACTCTTCCCAATAGCCCACATCATATTTGGTGTCTTATTCTCCAGTAGAAACAAGAAGAATAGTAAGCTGCTGAGTGCTTCGAGCCAATTTTGCAGTTTCTTACAGTGCAAGTAATTCTTGTTGCGTGTGGTAAAGCCAATGGCTCCCCCTTTGAAGAACTGAATACTGTCAGCATAGCCATCCAGCTGGCAGTGTTCATGCTTGGATCTGGCAAATCTCATTAAGTCAAATTCCTTTTCTATAATAATGTCAGTGTTACCAATTTCTAGAGTTGAAAGATTTCTACTCTACCTGTAGGACTCCTTATTTAAAATTCCCTTGCAATAATGAGACTCCTTACTTGAGTGTGCTATAAAGACCATTAAACCTGTATTTTTAAATTCTTGTAACTTAGTCTTTAAAAAAAAATTCAAATTCTAAAATACTGTCTCAGAAGTTAGATAAATGAAGTTGGCCTATTTTGAATGTGTGCAGGGATCAGGGTGGGAGGACATATGAGTTACTAAGTGTAATTTACTACTTGCTGGGTAAAAATTCCAACACTTGACCTTAGAGCTGCCTTTTTATTACACTTGGCTCTCCTCAAGCATTATTGACCTTTGGTTAGTATAAATGTGAATAAATTCAGACTGGTACTGTTTTATTATCTGACTTGACCAGTAAATTAAGTACCTGACAGAAAAATGAATTTCTCATGAGAATGAAATCAGTAGAAGACATTGGCAGCCTCAGGTGACACTATAAAATAAGGGGTTTTTGCATTCTCCTGGCTTTTTCTGCTTTCTTCTATTGATTTTTAAATTAGTCCATCCCTGGCACCTTTTGGGGAATTTTTGAAAATCAAGCTCCTTTATCTCCCTTTTGTGGTCTCACTGTGAGACCTCTCCTTTCCCTCTCCTTCGTGCCTGCACAGCGAGCACTGTGAACTTTGTAGCCACAGCTCCATCCTGGTGGGCTTTCTTCCCCAGTTACCTCAGTCCATCTCTACCTTGATCAGTTGCTAACTGGAGAGTCATACACTAGAATTTTTTACTGAACCCAGGGCCTTGTGCATGCTAGCAAGAACTTGTAGCTCTGAGATACATCCCCAGCTTTTGTCTCCTAGTTTTATTTTGAGATAGGGACCTGCTAAGGTTGCCCAAGCTTGTCTCAAAGGTGTGACCCTTCTGCCTCAGTCTCGTGAGTATCCAGGACTACAGCCATATGCCACCAAGACTGGCTTGAATCTACATTTGCAAGCAGTGTTGTGTGTTCCTGAATTACGTTTTCCTCACAAATCATTTGTTTTTAATGGCTCTTTCATCCTCATGAAGAAATCTGTCTGAAGCACAAAATTTGTCATTTGAGTAGCTTGAGGACTTGTGCAAATCCATCATCTTCTGATACTACATTCTCTCTGTTCACTAGTTTCTGCATTAAACAAAGCTTTTGAAATTTATGCAATACAGGTCTCCTCAGGTAAAGGCTAACTGGTTATTTTGCTTAGCTCCTTCTTAGAGTGTTAACATTGGGGTGATATTTCAAATAAAGCAAATGAATAAAAAAAAATGTGAGGATTGCTGTGGAAATAGAAAGTGCTTGGTTTTGTTTTGCTTTACTGTATGTTTCTTATACGCAATAGTGATGTTCTTTTGGGGTAACTGCTCCATGCACATCTTGATCATTTTCAATCCCTTTGTCTCCCTCTCCTTTCTTCCCTCCTCCCTCTTGTAAAATGGTTTAATAGTCCCACGCCTCATGAAAAGGTTTATTTTCTTTTAGGCATACTCCACTTTACCTAATGAGTAGTGTTTTTTAAAAATTATTCATCAAATCAACAGTTTGTTTTGACAAATGATGTTATCACATTAATTCCTTTGACCAAAAAATTTTAATCATTATTTTTCATCCCATTGATTTTGTGAAAATCTCTCGTAGCCTCATGATGCCTGTTTTCTTTCTACTGTCCTTAGCACAGTTGTTACTTTTCATTTTTCTTTTTGTCAATCAGAATGGTATTCTTATAATGTTTTTCTGTTTTTTTGTTTTTTAAATAATCCTTATGCAGGCAGATATGGTGGCACATGCCTGAAATCCTAGCTACTCAGGAGACTGAGGGAAAAGAATTGAAAGTTCAAGACTAAGACCCTGTTTTGCTAAGAGCTGGGAATACACCTTTTTAATTGTGGGTAAAATATTCTGCTCCTTGATTACCATGACCAGTCTTACCCTGAGGGATGTTACAGTCACCTCTTGTTTTCCTGTCTATTAAAGCCAGCCTTGGCAGTTTTAAATGTTGTTACTCCTTTTTGAATACTATCAAGGTTGCAGTATTTACATAGAATGTCTTGGCTTAATGCTTGTGTTTTAAAAGACATGAATTCTCTCAGAGGATTAGAATTCACTTGGAGGAAATTGCTGCTGTAGTGTCCAGTGTCTTTTGTATGTGAGGAAAGCATTACCCTGCAGGCTACAGAGGAGGAGACACAGGCAAAGCAGTGAGGGACTCACCACAGCACTCACCGGTGCTCCGCAGCTTCCCGACTGAAGGCCAAGTCTCTTCAGCATGTGACTCTCAGTCTTGTAGCGATGTGATGGTTGAGCAGGGGAAGAGTGAGTGGTGATTCGTTGCATAGCTGAGCCAGAAGCAGGACTCCCCGTCTCATCTGATCCTTTAAGGAAGAGAACAGAGGGCCTTTTCACAAACAGGGTCATGATAGTGTTGCATGGGGTGAGATAGAGAATTATACAAAACTCTTACATTACTTTTAGTGAAAACTCCATTTAACATGTCCCTTTATAATTACTTGCATAGGAATCCAGCTTTCCCTGCCAGCCGTTGGTTCGCAGCAGTAAGGACCCTTGTGTCCCCGACAGTGCTTTATATGTAGTGCAGCAAATATTGACTGACCAGCAAACAATGGAAAGACAATGTTTTATACAAATGTGAAAATCTCAGTTACCAAAGTGAAATAGGAATATCTTCATTATTCCTAACTCTTATTTTAGCAATCAGTAACATTTCTGGAAACAAGCGCTACACTTATTCAGTATAAAAACCAATCCTCAATTATTTTTATTTTGCTTAGTTAAAAAAAAAACAGGCAAGATTAGAAAAGCTATATTTCCTCATTGCTGGAATGAAATTCAACTTGAATCTCATCACTGAAAAGTTTTATTTTGAATTCTTTCCTATTTGGTTTTCTACAGTGGAAAGAAATGGAAATAAAGTATCAAGGAAATTATTTCTGCCTACAAAAAATAAAAATTTTCCTGTTGATTTTTATGAACTCGTACTTTGAATTCACGTGTACCATTTAAGTTATCACAGGTGCTATAGGTGCATAGTTGCATAAAGCCACATATGAGGTCATATCATAGCAAGTTAAATTTACCCATTGGAAGTTTTTATGAATTTAATAAACCTGTTTACAGTTTACTTATTATAAACTTTGATATTTAAAGGAAAAAACCCAAAGCTTTAATTTTTGTTTTGAAACAAAGGAAAATACTCATGAAAAAGTGGGACCCTTAATATTTAAAAACAGAAAATTTCAAAGCATTTTGAGAATTTTAAATATACTCTATAATTCTTCCATTTTGTTGCCTTTGGAAACCTTTCAGATATATTGGAGATATTTCCAGTATTTTTTTAATAACAGATTTGATAATAATCATACTGACAATTGGTCTTCTGGACATTACCAGCAGGATTAGTTTTTGAACGAAAATAGTGTTTAGTTTTTCCCAGTCTACAATATTATGTTTGTGGCCTATTTCAACTAAAATGTGTACTTCTAGTAGAGGAGACTCTTTGGCTTAAAACTATAAAAATTTCCAAAAGAATAAACATTCTTAGTTGTGTCTCTGAAAATTGACGAGAAAAATCATATTCAGAAATCTGTATTTCTACCAGTAGAGGGCACTGTGCTCCTGTAAAAGCAAATCAGTGTGCTCTTCTGCTGAGGCTTATGTTAGAATAGTCAGTCATAGGTATTTCTCTAAGTTTACACACACACACACTCACACACACACGCCCCTTCCACAAGTGTACACATGCTCCCCCCCGCACCTACCTTACCAAGCTTGTCATTATCTAAGGGTCATACGTTATTGTTGTCCACACAGTGAGACAGTATCCTGATCAATTTAGTGGAATTACCACACATCTGCCCCTTGTACCATAGGTCAGTCAGCTGGCGCACCAGAATTTATAATTTCACCACACAAGAAGTAAAACCACTGAATCCAAGAGTTTGACAGATTAACTTTCATCAGATTCCACATGAAGTGGGGTGGGGAGGCTTGTTGTTATTTTAGCGTTTAGTTTGCAAACCCTAAGTAGTTTCAAAGGAATTTCTTTTGGTAGTTATCTGCCAATTAATAACGGCATCTTGCTTATTAGAATTGTTGAGACCTTTATACCATTTTTTATACTTTTGTGGTGCCCACAATCCACAGTGTTTCACTCTCTACACCAACAAACATTTCACAGGAGTGTTGTTCTGTGAGGCTATCTACGTGAGTCTATTTGCTCACTGTCACAGTAAAGCATTCAAGACCTAAATACAATGCTGACTTGTTCTAAGACTGTACTGGTGCCCTTACCAGATAGCCAAATAAATATGCAGATCTTGAAATGGCCTTGTAGAGCGAACCACCCCTTACAGTGCTGTCACAGGTAATGAGTATTGAGAGAGCAGCCGGCAGCTGCCCACTGTCTTCTTATCGCGGCAGTGACCCGCTCTCAGGCAGGGCATATTTCTCTCTTCGTTCTTTTCACCTTTACTGCTTTTCTTTCTTCATTTCGACTACTTCTTTTTTTACTTTCAATAAACCTTGAACTTTCACATCCAAAATATAAAAAAGGAAGCAGGCGAAGAACACTTCTTCTACAGGCAAGTGTAGAACTTGGGTATTGAAGAACAAGGGTATTGTGCTAGATAGGCCCGTTCAGCTCCAGTGTTACTATGTGGGCAGGAGAGGGAAGCATTTGGATCTTGGTCACACCGCTTCCTGGCTCTGAGGTTATCTTATAGCTACCCTCCCTGCACCTCAGTTTTCACATCTGTGAAATGAGGTTAAGTAAAGGTATCTGCCTCTGAGCACTGCTATATGCAGTCATGGAATGAATATATCTGAAGCACTTAGAATAGTATCTGGAACTCAGTAAATAGTCAGATTGCCATTTATACTCCTTCATCTTTTCTTTTTCTTTCATTCTTCCTTTTATTTGGGGTGGTGGTGGTGCAGGGGTTTAAAACCAAGGGCCTCATGCATGCGAAGAGAGCACTCTACCAGTAAGCTACATCTCTTCCCCTTTTTATTTATTTTTTTAATCTGTATTTATTTTTTTGAGACAGCATCTCACTATGCAGTTCAAGCTGGTCTTGAGCTCACTTTGTAACCCAGGCTGGTCTCGAACTCACAACGATACTCCTGCCTCAGCCTCCTGGATGCTGGAATTACAGGCATGTGCCACCACACCTGGCTTTTATTATTTTGTCTTGCTCAATTTCCCTGGTTTCAAACTTGCGAGCCTCCTGCTTCAGCTTCCTAAATAGCTAACTAGAATCATACTCTTGCCTTTTCTATACTGAGTTCATCTGGAGATATGGTAGCTGAATTCTTAGAACATATTCCATTCTTCACTGTTCCCTGAGGATAAGGAGTTTATTCTTTGTTTTCTCTAATTAAATGTCATTAATCTGGTGCCATATCAGGTAACCAGTTGTGTATATAATCTTTAATGATTTAAATTTTCTCTATTTTTTTTTCTTTGAAATTGTTCCCGTGTTAATTCAGTGAGTTTCCTACTTCTGGTCTGATACCATATTTTGCTGTGGAGTATTTCTTGTGGAATATATAATCACATTTTAGTTGCTGCTTTTAGTGGTTCATATCGACTTCTTTTTCTTTTCCTCTCCACCCGCCGTGCCCCCCACCTCCCCCCGCCCCCCGCCGCCCTTTCTCCTCTCCCTGTCCTTTTTCTTTCTCTTTCTTCACATTGAAAATCACAAAATAAGGGCCTGGGATGTAGCTCAGTAGCACAGCGCCTGCCTGGCAGGCTTAAGGCCCCGGGTTCAATTCGCGGTAACAAAAACAAACAAACAAACAAAAAAACAATTCAAAGAAAATCATGAAATACAAGAGAAATTTTTTTAAGATTTCACTATTATATTCCAATTTATTATAGTATTTTTCGTAATAGAAATTTATTGTGTGGTCTAAAAGGCATTTGTGTTCAACGCAATTAAAAATTCAAAACAGTAATCTAGCCATTTATATGAAAGGACTCTGTTAACTTTCAAAGTCTGTATAATCTAAGTTCATTACCCACATACTGGTTCTAGGTGAGGGAAACCAGTATCTGGCACAGAAATAGACAGACACATTTTTATAGGCATGGATTTGGTCTTGAAAGATGTGACCAGTAGTAATTTAAATTTTTATTTTCATATGCTTTTAAACTTTATACTTTAAGCAGTTATCTACATAATCATCTCTGGGTAGATGAGTTATGCCTATTATAGTGAGGCATTTTGCTTTCAACTCGTTACAGTCTCTGATTAGGTGTATGAATGAGAAGTGAAATGATTGTCAAATGCTTTGTTTAATAAACATTCGGCATTTCTGAAGGGGTAGTAAGGGTTCCTTAGTATTGACTGCAGGCCGTAAATTACTACCTGTTTTCCATTAACCGAAAGATGAGGTATTTCTAAGATAAAGGGTGCTAAAAATAATGTTGACTGTGGATTCCCTGAAATAATACACTTTAGCTGAACTCAGACTTTTTTGTTTTTTGTCTTTTTAAGACAAGGTCTCACTATGCAGTTCAGGCTGGCCTTGAATTCATTTTGTAGCCCAGGCTGGCCTCAGACTTGCAGTGATTCTCCTGCCTCAGCCTCCCAAGTGTTGGAATTATGAGCATGTGCCACTATGCTCCGCTGGGTGAATGCAGACTTCTAAATGAGTCACATGTTGGTATACCCCTACCTACACATACACACAAAGGTGAACCATCCTGGGATAGAACATTTCGTGGCACACTATGATGCCAGCCACTTCTTATATGTGACTGTAAACTGTTCTCAGAAATCAACCACCAGAGAAGGACTCTGGCCTCCTTCCTATGTGTTTCTCCTGGTTTATATCAGTGTCCGTGTGAGGAATTCAGACTGCTGAGTCAAGTCCACTTATCCAGATGCCTAGTGGCTTAGGAGACAGAGGGAAATTTTACTGGAATATATTGTTGTCTCATAACTTACAGGATGATTGTTCTTTAATGATAAAAATTATTACTTTCCAGTGTTTTCCATTACCTTTTAAAGTTTAATAAGTAAAACTATTGGAGATAACACATCAGCTGATTTAGTTTTCCAGAATGCCTTCTTGTTGAGATACGATCCATTAGTAATTCTTTTATAGGACACAGCCCAAAATACTATTAAGATTACTTTTCAATAATTGTTTTCATTATAATCGGCTTTCATAACATTTGTAATACTAAAATTTATTAAATTTTTTCTTCTAAAACACTTTAAGTAATACAGTAATTTTATTGGGCATTAAGAGAAGCATTTGAAGGTAAAAGTTAATTTCTTAAATGTATGCCTGTGGATTCTTGTCATTTGTTCTGGGTACATGGGAAATGTAAGCTTAGAATATACTGCGTATTGAATTACTAAACATTTAACCTGATTAGGGTTTGAATTGAACGTATTATGCTGACATTGAATGCATTCATTCATTTATTCAACAGACAGGTAAGCACCAGGCACAGGCAGAAAGAAAACAAGGTCTTTGCCCTGGAGGAGCCCACAATGCGGTTAGGAAGGCAAGCCCGACACCAGATAAGGACTGGAGGAGTGGCTGGTGCCAGACTGGAGATGTGAGCAGTGCTCTGCAAGTGTTTCCCGGAACGGCAGCCCGCCCTGGAAAAGGCTGGATAGGCAAGGCGAGTAGAGCAAGTGGCACTTGACCAGGGAGGGTCCTGCACTTTCCGGAGATGAAGGTGTTTGGTGGGGTGACTGGAAGAGAGGAGACCAGGGAGAAGGTCTGCTTGGCCTCCCTGTGGAACAAGGCCTGTGCGTGGCCAATGCAGTAGGAGTCCACGGTTAGGAGCTGATCTAGTTCAGATCACAAATATATTCCCATCTTCTTAAGTAGCATAATCATGTGAAACGGGAATGATCGAACCAAAAATGGCCTAGAATGCCAGATATTGCCTGTAGATTCCAGGTCCCAGTACCCATCGTCTCCCAAGACTTTTTTACCTCCTCAACCTTGATCAGAAAAGATCGTCTAGCAGGTCAATAGGAAGATATTATTTTACTTTATTTTACTCAGACCATCTTCCCAATACACAGACCTATCCTATGAGGTATTAGGCTACCTCATAGTATAATTTAAGGTATTTTAATTTAAGGTATTAGGATAATGTGTGTATCAAAAGCCTACCTTTGGAGCCAAACTTCTCTGTCTCTCCCTAGTAACAGGACACTGGGCAAGATATTTAGTTGCATAGTTTCTTCATGTGCAAAAGATGGTTAATAGCACATGACAGTGCAGTGACACTTAGAATAGTATGTGGTAACCAGTTAATGCATAATTGCTATTATTACCTTCATTATTTTCTAGAGTCTGGAAAAAGACTTTAAGACTGTAGAGTTTAGGAGCACTAGACCCTGCTAGTTGTCAGCATTTTTTTTTTTTTTTTTTGTACTGGGAATCGAACTCACCACCTCGCACTTGGAGAAAGTGTCCTAAAATACATATATGGAAGTAGAATAAAGGAGGGCAGCTGTAGGCTTAGCCTTCTTCTCTCTAGTGGTACTGGGGTGTGGATATAACTCAGTGGCACAGTGCCTGCCTGGCAAGCATGAAGTCCTGAATTTGATTCTTAGTATCTATCTAGTAGTACTGGACTTTCAAAAATCACACATTTTACAAGATATTTGTATAACAATATATTTGATATGGGGTAAAGTCAATGAAAGTCACAGTTTCTGCCATGTTTTATATCATTTGCTCCAAAATGGATAGCATTATAAGACATAAATATGTAAAAATACATAGAGGAAAAAGCAACCATTCAAAAAATAACAACTCAGCAAGGACTACATGGACAGATGAGTTAGAATATTTTGGAGAGCGTCACTCTACTCAGGATTCATGCATGCTTTCACCTCTCTGGGAAAGGCAGAGGCACAAAAAACAGTTTTTGTGCAAGAAGGAGGGAACTTTGTATAGAGAGAAGCCATGACTGCCCTGGAAAGTGGGCGCTAGTGAGCTTGGAGCTTGGGTAGTGAATGACTGAGCCAGCTCTCTGTTACCCCAACAAACATTGAGTTTGGTGCTTAATACAGTAAACTGTTGCACGTGACAAGCAAGCTGGTTGTAGTGACAGGCTCCAATAAGCTCTGTGGGACCCTCACATTCTTTCCATGCAATACAGTTTGTCTTGTGTGAAGTAAAAAGAATAACAGGCTGTGCGGCTGGACTGGGGCCACCAGCTGATGTTTTTGAATGAATTGGCCTTGGGACTTAGCAAATTTGTGCATCACAGATCAAAGAAAACTTGAGCTGGAAGGCGCTTGCAAGACGACCTAATCCATGAATGAAGAGCACCAGAGGTGTGTCAAATTGAGGAGAAGAGGAGGGAATTTGGAAAACATGTTTAACAATGTTTGTTTCATAATGCAAAGTGAAGCCTTTTCAGATGTCCTTGGGCAAAGGAAGATAGGTGCAATCTGCTAGCACAGCCGAGGATCCTAGGGGTCCTAGTCAGCCAAATGACGACCACCACTGCTTTATTTGCTCACTGTATAACAGGACTGAAGACCCCAGCCATTTAGGAGGAGCATCAGAGGGCATCCCCAGGCAGGCGTCTGTGAGAGTTTGGGGCAACAATACAGCTTTTGTAAAGAAATGGTACTGTTTGCCGTATCACTAGAAACCACATTCTCTGCTCAAGGAATTGAAGGTAAATAATTTCCTTCAGGTTCCCTTGAAGTAAAATGCCAAAACAGGCCTAGAGATAGGCTGCCAGATTTCTCAAATAGAAATGTGGGACACCCAGTTAAATTTGACTTTCAGATTAGAATGGACAGTTTTATTATGTCTAAAATTTCTGTTTAATTGGCCATCTTGCATTTTATCTCAAATGTCTAATTGGAAACCTAGGGTCCTAGTAGAATCAAGACGCAGACTGATAGTTCAATTATCCTAGAAGGTGCACAGATTGCATCTGCAGGTGTGGCCTCCCTGGGCTCCTTCTAGATGCCCCGCAGTGATGGCTTCCTTATTTTCTCCTTCCTCTCCTGTCTTCATTCCCAGAATTTTAAAGTGTTGGTACACATATTTTGATGGTGTTACTTATTGTGGTTTTTGTCAGTGTTTCTGTGCAGTAATAATAATTACATCTTTTGAGTTCTTGTGGCACTAGAGCCTTTACATAAGTTATTTTCTCCTCCTAACAACCACGTGAGAACAGGCATTGTGCCCGCTCCTCCCAGATGAGATGCACGAGTTCTGCACCTAGTTTGGGCAAAGGGTGGCTTCAGGTGGTGCATCTGTGACACCCACTCTGCACGGTTGTATCAAAACAGCTTAGAGTTGATTCCATGACAGATTCTTTCTGAGGGGGTGTCTTATTTTTCTTCACTATCTATGATATAAATTTCTCTTCATAACCAGAAGTTTTGTGTTCAGATTCCATGCCATGTTAGTTTTCTTTTCAGATTTTGAATTTGTTCACTTTATTTGCCTAACATAAGATTTTACCTTATTAACTAAAGTGATGTGTACTTTAATCCCTTCAGAAACATTTAGAGCGCCTTCTCAACTTCCTAAATTTCATCACGAGTTAAGTGAACTCGTGTTAGGGATTACATTTAACAAGGTAAAGTAGGCAAAATGCTGTTTGAGGCTGGACTCATCCTCTATATGCTGATTATGTACATACCTTTGAATGAATTACAGCAAATTTTTTTCAATACTGGGGAATGATCCCAGGATCTTCACACTTGAACTAATCCCCAGCCCCCTCCCGCTCTGAGACACAGTATTACTAAGCTGGGCTCAGACATGAGATCTTTCTGCCTCAGCTCCTAGAGTTCAAGGATTATAGGTGTAACCCCCATGTCTGGCCGAGTTACAGCAATTTGAAAAAAAGAAATTTATTGTTGAAAAGTATTTTATCAACCACATTATGTTCAAAATTATTTTTATTAGCTTTCAGCTCTCTGGGACACAACCATCTTCTCCATCTGATTTCATTTCTGCCTGTTCTCAGTTACCAAGACATTAGGAAGGTGACAGCTGGTTTGCTCTGAAATATAGAATCTATTTTTCCCAAGATCATTGACTTGAAGTTTGACAGGTTAAAGGAATATAACCTACCCAGTGAGTTCTTTTAGTCTAGAATATTTTCAGTTTTCCTAGTGATTACAGTTTAAGTTTTGGCTTGATTGAATTTGTAGAGAAAGTTTAGTTATGAGCATTTAAAACTGGTCTGTGCCCTGGCCAGGTTTCACACAATAATGTTGTCTCTAACAGCTCTTTGTGTTCCACGTCCTGCGAGGCCTTGTCTTTGTCATTTTGCTCGTTTAAGCTGCACTTGACAGCTGCCTGTGACAGTTGGGGAGTTGCTTTCAAAATCTGGCATTTGAGCTTCAGTAGCCAATTTATATAAGAAGATCACATATTTTTTAGAATTTTTAGTTGAAAGCATTTGCATTCAGTGTCTTTTAAATAAAGTAGAATGAACAAAGACAACAGGGACCAATGTTGTTAAGTATCTTGATAACATTTTGGGAAGGGGTATGGGAAATATTTAAATGTAATTCAATATAATACTTTGATATAAATTCAAAATGTAATCAGTGATAGCTTTAAATTTGAATTTCTAAATTGTGAAAGCTAGTTAAGAAATTAAACTTAAAATACATATTTGATGCCATCTTTATAGAACCTGCTTATATATGAGTTCTTAAGTGGAATTAAGTAATAGTGATAATAATAAGCTGTTCATGACAGAAATGATCAGGAAAGAAATTTTATAAATTAATAGCAGGGCAAAGTTAACTAACTTTGCCTCAATAGAAATTCTACCCCATACATACATAAATAATTTTTAGTTTTAGAGATTGAAACTACTGCCACAGTCAGAGGTATTTGTTCATAATTACTTAGCTAAATAATCTCTCTTTTGGGCTGGAAGTTTAGCTCAGTGGCATAAGTGCATTCCTGGAAAACGCAGGTCATGAGTTCAATGTCCAGTACCAAAAAAAAAAAAAAATTCGTTACCTAGGATTGGTCTGAGGGCCCTTGCATTGAGCTACATCCCTGACCCCTTTTTTATTTTTTATTTTGAGTCAGTGTCTTGCTAAATCACTAAATTGCCCAGGCTGGCCTTGAGCTTGTGATCCTGGGCCTCCCAGATTACCGGGATTATATGCATACATCGCCAGACCCAGCTTCAGGTAATATTCCTGAGGGCGCCAACAGTTAATGTCTCTGTTTTGGGGTTAAAACATCCTTGCCTAAACACTTCCACTGAAAACAAGTTCTAGACTCCTATGCCCAGCAAAATACCAATAAAAGTTTGAGATAAAATAATCTTGGGAGATCTGTCTAGTTCCAGTATATTTTCTCAGTAAGGGAAATCCCACTCTTAAAATTAAAAATCAATGAGAAAGAATAAAGCGTTAAGGTGTGATGAATTTTGCCAGCCTTTAATCCCCTATGGTAACATACAGCAATGTGGCTAAGAGAACAGGCCCGGTATAAATAGAAAAGCACTTTGGCAAATGTGTTTCTACTCAGAAGTTTTACATGTTAGCTAACAATAGTGAGTCCAGTTCTGGCTTTCTGTCTTCATATTAACTCACTGATTTCAGTGAGAGTGTTTAGGCAGGGAAATTTTTGCCTAAAGAACTCTGCCTCAGGAATCTGGCCTAATTATTAAGAAGTGAAGCTATATAGGGGCAAATCTTTTAATTCCCTAACAAATACTTTATATTTCCAGTCAGTGCAAATGTTTTACCTCTAAGTGATCCTGTAGGGGGCCCTTAGAATCTTCCAGTCCTCTATGTTTAGCATCTGTGCCTCCGATGGTACAGCCTGAAATAGCACAGGGCCTCTACCATACCTTCATCATGTTTAACTTTGCCTCAAAATTCCTCCAGCATGATTTATTTTAGACCCAAAGATATACATAGGTGAAATTCATTTTGATATTCACATTTCTTAAAGTGAGTGTGACGAAGCTTCCTGGTTTGTCCCACAGAGCCCTCATTTATTCCTGTTGTCTGGTGCAGTGACTAACAGGACCTCTTTTCACTCCCAGAAGTATTCTTTCACAAATAAGAAATTTTAGTCCCCATTTGTTTTTTCCGGATACTGAGAATGAAGCCAGCCACTTCGCACCAAGCTGTATCCCCAGCCCTTTTTAAATTTCTTATTTCCAGACAGGGTCTTTCTAAGTCATCAAGTTGCACAGGCTGGCCTTAAATTTATGACTCTTACGTCTCAAGCTCCCAGAGTGCTTGGCTTATAGGCATGTGCTACCACACCTGGCTTCCATGCTTTTAACTAGTAAAGTCAGATAAAGACAATATGATAGTCACAAGTTGTACAACACATAAAATGTGAATGATTAGCTAGCTGGGCACCATGGCATGTACCTTTAATCTCACCTACTTAAGAAGCGGAGACAGGAAGATCACAAGTTTGAGGCTAGTCTAGGCAACATAGTGAAACCCTGTATTGAAATAAAATTTTAAAAGTTCTAGGGATATAACTCAGTTGTAGATCACTTGGCTAGCATATGTGAGGCCTTAGGTTCATTTTCTAGTGCTGAAAAAAACATGCGCAGATATACACACTTAAATGATTTGCAAAGGAAACAGGGAGAAAGTAGAACTTGTAGTTGTAGATGCGTGTCTCTGTAAGCACAGGACTGACGGAGGCTAATTCACCACTTTGAAGTAAAAGGCAGGCCAAGCAGCTTTCTCTCTACTTGAGGAAGGTTGGTGTCCCATAGGTGAAGCTCCAGAATGACTTTAACCTTGACTTAGATGTTCATCTCAACAAACATCTGTAGTGGGCCTGACAAATACCTGGTATGACAGGGAGCAATGAGGATGCAACAGTCAACAAGGAAGACATGATCCTGCCCTTCTCGAGCCGACTGGCATTATCCAAGTTTGATTCTGTGTCCAACCCACACGAGTAGGCCATTGTAAAACCTTCCTTTTACATCATAAACCAAAGACCTAGTAGGCTCTGTAACCACAGTTTGCAAACTACGTTATATTTTCTCCAACTTCATGTTCTTGTACACCTGGCTACTGGTCACAGCTGTGAGTGGTTGAGATGCTCTGAGAGAGCTGTGCATCTGTAGCACCTGACGTCTGCTCCACCTGTATTATGTCAGTGCCTTTGAAGATACTTGGATAGATGTGGTAAGCCCTTGAGAGCAAAACAAACCATACTTTGCTTCCAGAACCACTTGAATAATCAGGTACTGGTAAGAGAACCTGATTCATTTAAAGTTGTTTGACCCAGGCCTTCAGTTACTCATAAACACAACCAGTAAAATCCAAGAAGTAGAAGAGCGTCCTATGTAGTCAGATCTGTTTGGGGCCAGCAAATAGGATGTTAAGGGGTAGGCCAAGTATCTCAGGTTTGGGGTACCTGGGAGGAGGTCTTGGTCATGAAATCAGTGAAGGCAGAGGTCACAACCAGGCCCGGAGGAGTATGCGGCCATCTGAGTAGTGATGGGGCGCATGTGTATGTGAGCGAGAGCCCCCTAGGTGTGTACGTGTGTGTGTGTGTAGGCAGGTGTAAGACGGGGTCAGATGGCCATCCTCCTCCTGGGAGCATGAGTGCAGGTGTGAAATCCACACCACTGTGTGTGCAACTAGACTAGCACCCAGCACAGATAGAGCTGAGAGCAGCTGGCTGTAAGAGCTGGCATCACTCACTGCATTGTGAAATAAGAAAATTCCTAACGAAGAACAAGCTACAGGCCTCTTATCTGACCAGTTAGATTTAGGTTCCAGGTGTGATTATAGTACTGAAAAATCATCTCCACAATATCCCGTCTATCCACAGTGCAGATAACTAAGATTGAACGCATATTGTAGACAAGTCATCTGTTTAGTTTCCAAGTTTTTATGACTAATATTTTTTTCCTGGTTGATTTTCAAGGGACTAGCTTTTCTAATTTTAGGAATCTGAAAGATGTGGCTGTGGCCTTCACTTTGTGTTGCTAATAGAGAACACCGAGTACCATTCTTTTTCCTTTCAACACCAAATGGCTTTCTGAATGTGCATTGCTTAATCGTCTGTTTCATTTGAAAACACTGAAGTTCTTCCAGTGTAATTAAGAAAGTTTATTTTTTGTTGAATAAAAACAGTAGCAAGGCTGTTTTACTTAAAACTAAGTACAGAGATTGTTTCACGGAAAACAGGTGATAGAATGTCATGCGAAACGCATGGGCCTTTGAGGGTGATCTGATTCAAATGCAAATACAGCATCTGCAGCAGAATCCTGTTGTGACTTCATGGAAGTTACTTGATTGGCTAAGCCTGGACTCCTGAGTCAGGCAGGAATGCTAACAGCAGTGTTTCTCCAGTACTGTTTCAGGATGGCATCAGATAATGCACGCTGCATCCTAATGTGGTGCCAGCACCAGCTACACCGAGTACTCGTGTTATTTTACTTGGACGTTCCTTTTGAAGGATCGTATGTGCTATAGATTCAGCTATCATTTTCAGTAACTTTGATGAACCCTCTTGCTGTCCCAGGGCCCGTGCTTACAGTGCTAACCTACGACAGTCCACAGGTGCTGTCGGTCCACTCTCTGGCCCTGAAAAAGAATACCTGTTGTTTAAGTCACTCAGAGGTTTTGCTTGTTTTGTTTTGTCATGTATGAGTCTCACTGTTGCCCATACTGGTCTCAAATTCCTGGTTTCCCAGTCCTCTCACCTCATTCTGCCGAGTAGCTGGGGCCACGGGCATGTGCCACTGCCCTGAGTGCCCATCACCATGATGCCCAGGAACCTAAATGGATCTCAGGGCACAGGGCCATGAATAGCCAGGAACTATTCAGTAGCGATTATTGACTGATAAGGAAAATGTACATTTGACCTTATTGGCTAAAGGAAAGGGGCTTGTTCAAAGATGAAATACACCATAGCAGGCTCCAGTTTTTCCCAAAAGATTATTGCTGCCTTTCTGTAACCGTGTCAGGAAGCAATCTTTTTCCCCTTAGGTCTAGACTACAGTTATTTAGGTGGATATTTCATTTTTCATTTTATGCCAGCCTTAGAGTGTGTATGTATATATTGAGTATATATAGAATACTGTGTAGTCAATATATATAATACATATATATGGCTATATATATAGTGTATATTCCTATCTGAGGAGTAAGCAGAAGGCATTTAGCATATATTACGTTTGATGGTGCTGCAAGATTTAAACAGACAATGGGTGGAGTTGTGTTCTGACTTGTTTCCAAAGCCTGGATATTGTGATAAGGGAAGGAAGCTGTCAGCGTGGTTACTCTTGGCAGTTGAGGCAGTGTTCCTTCAGCAGTGAAAGCAATGAGACTTTTTTTTTTTTTTGAAAGTGCTGACCGTTCCTTACAGTCTTCCAAGGAAATTCTCTTTATAATTACCACTCTTCATTATATACTTAGCTCAAAATATTCAACGCATGCCAAGCAATCAATCCTAAGTGCTCAATTAAGTTGACCTTTTATGTACATTAACATTTGGGTGTGGACATACTTCTGTATGTGTAAGCGAGCATTTAGCAAACATACTTGTTCCTTTGTGGAAAGAACCACCCAGCTGTGTAAAGGAAAACGCTGGCAGGATTGTGTGTGTTTGTGTTTAGGGTGGAACATTTCTTCTTCTCCTAAGTGGTATTGCATGTTCCTTGTAGCTGGCAGAAACCAGAGCCCAGGGGAGCTGGAAGTCAGGTACAGCCTGAGGTGAGAATGAGTATGCAGAGCAAGGGGCAGTGTGGGCAGGTGGCGAGGACAACGGGGAAGACCTCCCTCAGTTGCTCCTAGATTCCCCTGGGGTAGGTGAAGACCACTGGGGTGAGGTCAGGCTAAACATGGTTGTGGGGGCTGCGAGGGCAGTGAGAGTGGAGCACACAGTAGAATAAAACCTTGACAGTAAGGGTTTGGAGACTTACTGGGGCAGGGTTCTGGGCTTGTTTAATGTCGTTGTTCGCATTACCTTTATAATCTTCCAGAGGGAAAGAGCCATGTGGGAGAAGGGTGGTACGGAGAGTCTGCAAGGTTCTCATTGCTCTGCCTACTTTCCAGATAGCAGCATTTCAGCCCAGAGCTCTCTGGGTGTGGCAAGGAATACCGTACAGTTTTCATCTGAAGTTTCCTAACAGCTAAAGGTGGGCAAATAGCTTTCTGTATCAGCTGTCACATCCAGATTCTGGACTTACAAAGGTAGCTGGGCCAGAGAGAAGAGAGTATTAGAAGATTGGGGTTCAAATTCTGGCTCTGGCACACACCTTAGGCAGATGACGTATCTGAGTCTATTTCTCAAACACAGGCTGCCTTGATCTCTGTCTTGAAAAGTTGGGAGAAGAAAAGGAGCCCTTGTTCTGTGCATGGGTCTAATGTGTTCTCCATAAAGGCTCTGTTGGTGGCTCACCTGTGATAAAACCCCTTACCCAGGTGTGGATGTAGCCAGCACGTCAGCAGTAGGCCTGTGTTTTGTGTACTCAGAGTGCAAACGCAGAGGCCCTTGTCAGCTGAATCCAAGAACAGTCCAGCGTGGCAAGCTGAAGTAGTCCTGGAATACTTGCTACTAAGAGTTTGGTGAGAAGCTGCTTTTGCTCCTTAACAGTTAGGTCTTGGTACCCATTATCTCAAAGCACTGCAGTAGAGACAGTAGTTTGCCTCAAGTGGCAAGGACACACATCCCGGTCTGAGGTTCAAAAAAAAAGTAAGATGGACCCAGTACTCACTCATTCTGTCCTGGAATGGATGATGACTGGCAACTTCGACACTGGCAAAATCAGCTAAATGATCACAGTTTTTAACTGCTTGCATTTGGCTTCGCACAGTAGTAGTTTAGCATCTGAGGCCACAAACATCTAACCATTGCGTGTCCAGGTATCTGCTTCCCTCTTCCCTTCCAGCCTTCCCTAGAGTGCTGTGTTGGCACAGGGTGGCATGTGTGGGGACCTGCCTAGATCAGAGTGTAAAAAAAAAAGGTCTCATTTCCTGATTTTCTTCCCAAAAGGTGACTGCAGACATTGGTCTTCATTTCCTCTGTATTTCCCATTCACTTGCAATAATCCCAGCAAGTCTTTTTTTTTTTTTTTGTGGGGGGGGGAGATAGGGTCTTGCTAGGTAGTTCAGGCTGGTCTCAAACTCACAGCAGTCCTCCTGCCTCAGCCTCTGGAATGCAGGGATTTCAGGCATGTGCCACCACACAGGGCTAGCAGTATTCTTTTGCATACATACTCTCTTTAGCACTCTACCTTTTTTTCTTTTTTCTTTCCCTTACAAAGAAGGTAAAATACTTCCTGCCCTGCCCCCTAGGTATCCCTTCAGTAATTAGTAGGTGCCTGTGCATGACACTTCATTGGTTTTATAGTTTGATAGGGAGTTGAATAAGACCTTAGTTCTATGTCCATAAAATTTAGTCTCATAGAGGTGAAGACTTATAAGGCAAAAACTACAAGATGAGGTAGGATGAGGCATCAGAGTTTAAGGGACTTTGTATTTACCGTTCTTTCCAGGATTCAAATGAAATAGTGCCTTGGTGCAGATTTTAGATTTTCTACATAATTATTTGCTACAGCATAGAGAAATGTTGAAAATATAAAGAATGAGCACATGTTGGTCATTAGTTTGGCCTTAAACTTTGTTCTTTTATCTGTTCAGCCAAATCATCAAATGGCCTTGGCACTGTGCTAGGTGTTAGAGAAATTGAGAGGAAGACGTCATCTTTGTCCACTTAGAGTCTCCAGGTGTGAGTGTGGCGGTGAGAGAAGGAAAGGGTGTGCGAGCTGTGTGTGCACAGTGTGTTGTGTGTGACTCCGTGGCTGATTGTCTGGTGATTAAAAGGGAAGCAGGTACGGGAAAAGCTGCATCTGGAAAGATGAGCTTATGGGTTTTTTTTGGTATCAGGAATCAAACTCAGGATCTTGGAACTTACCAGGTAGGCATTGTGCCGCTAAGTTATATTCGCGGCCCAAGCTCATGATTTTTGAGGACCATAGGGATGTGATTCTACAGAAAGATGGCCATAAGGGGCGGGGAAGCAAGCCAAGAAAACTAAATGGGCCTCTTTGGGAGGTAAACATTTCTGAAGTCTTTGAGTCAATTTTCTATGGACAGAAAACAAGGAAAATTTGATACTTTTGAGAAAGGGAAGGATGTAAATATGTCAGAGTCTTTACATTTTGTCTTTACATTTTTTGTTTGTTTGCTTGCTTGTTTGTTTGTATGTTTGTTTTTTGTCTTTTTGAGACAGTGTCTCACTATGCAGTTCAGGCTTGCCTTGAACTCACTTTGTAGCCCAGGCTGGCCTTGAACTCGCAGGGATCCTTTTGCCTCAGCCTCCCATGTGCTAGAATTACAGGCATGTGCCACTACACCCTGCTTGTCTTTACATTTTGTTATGACTTTATCCATTAGGCTGGTAAAGAATAAAGGCAGGTTACCTATTAATGATTTGGAGTTAAGCTTTTTTAGAAAGTCAAACAAAACATTTTCAAGACATACTGCTCATTAACCATAAACACAAAAGATTTATAAAAAGCCAAAAAAAAAAAAATGATGCTGTTTCACATAACTGAATCCCAGAAAATCTTGGCTCTCCTTCTAAAAATCTTGAAATAAAATGTTTTCTGGAACATTAATTGGAAGACAGCTTGCTATCACCAAATTGACAGTCTGCAGTAGAAACTCAAAACTGCTAACAGATTTTTAAAATGTGGAATCGTTTCAGCCAGCTGCCAAATCATTGATTTCTGTACCTTTTTTAAAAACATGAGATGTCCATATAAATCTACATAACTGTTTAACTGACAAAAATTCTTCCTCTATACTGCCTACATAAACATCTGATATCCCAACAGAGACGTATTTTGATAGCATTAACCTATTTAAATTAGCTAACTAACTTATTTATTTATTTATTTTTTTGTGGCACCGGGGATCAAACTCACAACCTCGTGCCTGCCAGGCAGGCACTTAAGCTGCTGAGCCAAACTCCTGGCCCTAGTTTTTTGAGGCAGGGTCGCACTATGTAGCTCAGGCCGGCCTTGCGCTCACGCTGTAGCCCAAGCCGGCCTCAAACTCATAACGCTCCTCCTACCGCAGCCTCCCGAGTGCTGGGATTAAAGGCGTGCGCCACCATGCCTGGCTCTAATTTATTTAAGGACAATATAGATTAAGTTTAGTTTTTAAAAAGTAGAATTTGGGTATAAGTCCTGGCTAACAGTTTTTTTTACCATGCCTAATGACTTTCCATATTCCTTTAAAACTCTGTTTCCAGTGTGTGCTTGACATGTGTACAACGTACCTAATCTGTATTTGTCATTAGAATTTATTTAGGAAAACTGCCCAAGTAGTCACATTAACGAGGTGACGAATTTACTAAGGCACATGGGCCCGGGTCCACACCGCACATGGGCTCAGGTCCACTCTGCATATCATCACAGCTTTCTCCAAGAGGAGTTGAGTAGGGTGGAACAGTAAACAGCCCTGCACACGATGGTGAACTCCAGAGCCAAACCCCTTAGTTCAAAGTAGGTGCACAAGAGCCAGGCGTGGTGGCGCATGCCTTTAATCTCAGCGCTCGGGAGGCTGAGGTAGGAGGAGTGTTGTGAGTTTGAGGCCGGCTTGGGCTACAACATGAGCCCAAGGCTGGCCTGAGCTACATAGTGCGACTCTGCCTCAAAAAACTAGGGCTGGGAGTTTGGCTTAGTAGCTTAAGCACCTGTCTGGCAGGTGCAAGGTTGTGAGTTCAATCCCCAGTGCCACAAAAAAAAAAAAAAAAAAAGGTAGGTACACAGGGAGGAGTCACTAGAGGCTCAGTGGACCGAGGTGACGGTGGGTCAGTGACCAAGTCTGTGCAGGCCTGCCCACTACCCCGTCACAACCCACCCTGCTGGATGCCTCTTTAAAACATAAACAAGCATCTTTTTTATTTCTATAATAGACTTCTAATCATAGTGTCTCAATTTTGCAAACCTCATTTGTAAGTTTTAAAAACGTTTTGCTAGCTGGACATGTTAGGTACATTCCCATAATCCCAACTATTTGGGAGGCTGAGGCAGAAGGATTACAAATTCAAGGTTAGCCTGGGCAATTTTGCAAGACCCTGTCTCAAAATAAAAAGTAAAAAGGGCTGGGACTATAGCTCAGTGGTAGAGCACTTGCTTGATGTGTGTGAGGCACTAGATTAGATTCTCGGTATCAAGAAAAAAGAAAAAAAACTTTTGCTAAATACTTACAAAAACTCTTTATCTGTCCTATTGTTTAGATGAAATTGGGTCTCAGGCTGTGCGTATTGTATTTTCATTATTATATTTTTAGAATCACACAAATAAAGCATAGTGTAGAAAATTATGTGAGATAGAGGTCAGAATAGACAAAGCCATTTATAATCTTAAATCTGGACTTCTTTTATTCCTAACAAATACAGAAGAATTCTGCCTGCCCTATGGGATAAGATGCTGCCAGAAGAAACACCCTGGAAAGCACACCAGAGTAGGTTAGGAGAAGACCAAGGTCCTCTTAGAGTGGGGCCTGTGTCCTGATTTTGGCACTTACTCAGTGGCTGCCTCTGGCCAGTCTTTTTTTCCTATGAGTCTCTGCAATAATGGGGGTAACGGTGCGTCTGTCCAGGGTGCCGCGGGAACTCCTGGCAGGACAGAGAGGGAAGTAAAGGGGTAGCAGTTACCATTATTAAGCGTACAGATATGCATCATACACAGGCCTTATCACACATGCCTAAGAACTGCTTTTACTGTGAAAGTTTTTGAAAGACATCAAGAGATACAAAGAAAAATTCAAGAGACAGAGTTTCAAAAAGCAAGTTGCTACAGGTGTGTGTATATGTGTGCATGATAAACTCAACAGTCATCCTGCTAATATAAGTGAGGTATGATGCTGCTGGAAAAGAAACAGGGCCTTGCTTGCACTACCACTCTCTGCGAGGCCAAATCTGAAAGGACATGAACAGAAGAGGGAGAATTATAATCAAAGAGGAATGTCGAAGAGTAGTAGGATTCTGTAGAAGGTCAGTCAGGAGGCTGAAAGCAGGTTTGAGAAGAAGCTTCTGGGGAAAGTGTTTTTTAGTAAAAGGGAAGAGGTGGGGGGAGGCACAGGCACCTGAGGCCTGATATTAATAAGTCACATAGCCAGAAGTCCTCGTCAGCAGGAGTCAGAGCCCAAGAGAGGTGGAGAGATGATGAGAGGCCCTTGATTGTCCTCGCCATGGCTCTGGCCTAGAGGAGAGCAGGGGCATCCCTGGGAACTGGAACTTGCAGACTGGCCTGTAACATGCTGCAGACTAGACCCGCGGCAAGCAGGAAAGGATTCTGGCGCTTAGGAGTGGGCAAATGTTTTGATCTTCAAGCATAAAAATACTTTCTAAAAGTGTAGGCCAATGAACTTGTCGTCGTTCCCAGCACAGTGTCAGAGAGAGCCGAATAAAGATTGCTTGACTAGTAAAAAGGGATTCTCTGGTCTGGGGTCACTAAAGAAAGTTCCTGCCAAAGAAATGACTGGCACTTTAAAAGAGGGTTTTATCATTCAGTGAATGAGGAATATCATAGCTGCTGTCTCATTAGACTTCAGTAAGGAACTGAGGAAGTAGCTTAGTTTTTTTGTGGTGAGGACAGAAGGAAGGCAGAGGCCTGGGTGGCAGTGCAGCCTGGCCAGCTCGGCCCATCCACCCCACTCAAGTGCTGACTGATGTAGCAGCATCAACCTGATGAGTGACAGCAGTAAGGGACCTCAGGCCAGGATTTCACAGTGGCGCCAGGGGAAGCTATCCCTGGCCTGACATTTGCCTAAGGGTTGTGGAGCAGAGGTCTCTCTGAAGGAGGAAAACAGGCCCAGCTGGAGCGGAGAAGGAGCGCTGGAATGCCCCGAGGGTGGCTGGGAACGCAGGCTGCAGGTGTGCCCCGCAGGCTCTGGGGCAGTCTCACAGAGGAGGCGTCAGTGCTGGGCAGATTTTTCTTCTTTTTGGTACCCACATATAGATTGTCACAGGCCTGTTGAAAGGGACTGAAATGAGACAGACTTATGACTTCAAACTTGCCCTCCTCACTTATTAGTGATATGAAAGAAGAGATTGACGTCAGATGTGTTGATTAAACCGAGGGTTATGAGATGGTGCAAAGGAACCAGACTCTTGGGTGAGCTCTGCACTGGTAAGTTGAAGGAAGGGTCAGATATGGTTTAATATCTGGGGACAAGAGAGAGAGACTCACCAGTCAGACAGATTCCCGTGGCCAGCAGAGGCTAAGGCAGTGGTGGCCAACCTATGGCACGCGTGCTACAGTGGGCTGTTTGTATCATTGAAAGCTCTAAAAAGTTTGTCGAGGCACTAAGGCAAGCTTAGAGTGCTGTAGCACAAGAATAAGGTTCAAGCTGAGGTGAGTGACAAACTGTGATAATGTTACTCTGTCCCACAAATCAGACAGTGGTTGAAATTTTATTTTATTTTATTTTATTTTATTTATTATTATTATTATTATTGGCACTGGGGATTGAACTCACAAACTTGCACACCTGCCAGGCAGGCACTTAAGCCACTGAGCCAAACTCCCAGCCCTAGTTTTTTTTTTTTTTTTTTCTGAGACAGGCTCACACTATGTAGCCCAAGCTGCCTTCGAACTCACAACGCTCCACCTACCTCAGCCTCCTGAGTGCTGGGATTAAAGGTGCGCGCCACCACGCCCTGCTAGGAGTTGAAATTTTAAAAACACTTCTAGTTTCTAGACACTGATCTAGGAACATGACCTAGATAGCTGGGGACTGTATGTGTCCAATGAGGATTAATGTGTCTGCCCTGGAGAATATTTAAGGGATTTTAAGGTCATTGGCTTAAAATAAATGTAGTGCAGCTGAGGGATTGGACATGCTCTTGGTAACACTAGAGGGCAGAGATTTGGGCTTCCCAGCTCCTGTCACTGTTTAAAAACAGATCTGAGGCCTGGCAGGAGAGGTGGTAACACTGGGACCTGGACAAAATCTATGTGGGGATAAGTTAGAGGCAGCACGGGGGTCCCCGTAGATACCACTCTGATGGGACGCTGGACCTGAAATTCTGCAGTTCCATAGTAATGGTTTCTCAGACTGTCACACACAGATGTAGAATCTTCATTGAGAAAACTCTGATGTCTTAGACTATCTCCCGCTTCTAGGGGTATGGTTCTATGCTGAGAGGTTTGCTTTATCTCATATGAAAAAAGGCATTGGTTTCAGTCTGGTTCATCACAGGAGACCTACCATTGTCCTGCAGGGAGGGACTTGAAGGAAATAAAGATCAAGAGGCCTGACTCCAGGGCTCCTCTGGGAGCCAGAGAGCAGAGTGCTCCTCCAGCAGGGTGCTAGAGGAGCTGTGGCTTTCTTCAATGCTTTTGAAAATAATCCCCTTTTTTCAGATAGGCAAGTTGGTAAAGATAGACGTTTGAATATATTTTAAATTTCCAAGAAGTTGTTACAAATGTGAAAGAAAGCCCTGTAGAACTTTGAGTACAAGCCTAAGGGACAGTGTCACTAACCGTAGCTGATAAGTGATGGCAAGTTTCCTGGTTCTGATCAGGGCTGCTGTGTCCACAACCTGTGATCAGATATTTGTCTCTGTCCCCTGGAGCAGGGAACAAGAGCATGGAAGGTTTGTTTCTAGCATATTCCCAGACAGAGGCAGCGAGTCACTCAATGCTTGTTACTCCACTGGGGAAGGGTTGATCTGGTTGATGGTACATACCTTCCTCCTGATCTGTCATGGGGATGCAAGAAGGAGGGAATTTTTTTTCCAGGTCACAGCTTTACCTTTTTTGTTGTTTTGTTTTGTTTAGACAGAGTTGCTATGTTGCCCAGGCTGGCCTCAGACCTCTGAGCTCAAGTGATCCTCCTGCCTCAGCCTCCCGAGTAGCTGGGAATACAGGCGAGTGCCATGGCTGACTTACCTTAATAGAATTTGTAAGCAATGTGAACTACTGACTTTCCAGAAGCTATCTTGTAGAAGGAAGGTCAGGCTTTCTTCAATGGAGGATCTTTCTCCATTTCTTAAAATATCATTCTGTGTACCACTGTTGATTTACAGGCTCTTAGTCTATGTTAAGTGACTCCAGACTATACCTTTGTAATGGAGTGTGTTGATGTCCATTCCTCCCTTGTCTTCCTCCTCCTGTCTCCTTTACTCTCAGTCTTTCACATTCCTCAGACTCTCACACCTTCTGTCTCTCTTGACTTAGAGAATGCTTTGGAGCAGACCCTGTCTAAAATAGAGCCTGCCTGAGTGCCTCTCTTGCCTCTTGCTATGCTGTACTTTTGTTTTGTTGTTATTCTTTTGTGCATGGTGGGGGACAGAGATTGGACCCAGGGAAACTCAGCATTGAACTGCATTCCCAGCCTTCCCTCACTTTTTCAGACAGAATCTTGTTGTGTAGCCCAGGCTGGCCTTGAACTTGCAATCTTCCCGTGTCAGGCTTCCAAGTCACTGGGATTACCAGTGGATGCCCCGTCCCAGCTCTGGTTTCCCTTGCAGCATGCTGCTGCTGACTTATCTCACCCCCTCTCTCTGTCTGTGTGGGAGCTGCAGGATGACAGCTGTCCCCAGCTCCTAGAGCAGCCCTAGCAAATGGTAGGCTCGCCGTGATTACCTGATGGAAAAGAAGGGCACTGGTCAAGGGCATATTTTTTATAGTCAGGGATCAGCAGTGTAAGAGAAACATCCTAAAACCATCCTTGGTGTTAGAGGAGCCAGGTGGCTGTGGAAATGAACAGAACCTACTGTGCTAGTCTGGTGTCCACGAGGTACCCACCCTTTCAGCCCCCAGTCAAGTGTCAAAATGCAGGACACTCAACACACTTTCAACTTCAGATAGGCAACAAATAATTCGTAATATAAGTATATCCCATGCAGTATTTGAGCTACACTTCAAAAAGTGTTTCTTGTGTATTTCTATTTGCTAAATTTGTCAGTCCTACTCTTTAGCTCCCTGATAAATTGATTAGCCTTATGTTGGGAGGTTCAGTGTTCTCTGCAGTTTTCCTAAAAGAAAACTGTCAGCCTTTCCCCTGGTATACAGTACTGCAGATTAGAGCCAGACTTAATTCACGATCTAGAATCTCTGTCACAATGATGTTCATGTGTGCAGCACCCTTCATTCTTTTTTTCTCCACTTGAGAAAATATACTGAATATAAATAGAAATGACTGTTAGAGGGATAACTTTGAGCCCTTTTTTGATTTATTATTTAAAACAAAGCATTTGCAGGTACAGATTTTGTTATTGTGACCAAACTTAGCAAATGATTTGAGACCTCTCAGCTGATTGGTATGACCAGATACCAATGACTCACTATGAGACAGATTCACTTTGAGGTTGAAAATAGGTGGTTCAGAATTTCATGCTAGAAAATGAGGATTGTAGATTTTATTTTCCTTAAGAGATGTGATTTTTCTTTGCAAGAGGAAAAAATATCTTGGACCCAAAGAGGACCTTCCTAAAGAGAAGGAATTGAGTCCATAAACACTGACTCACTACTGAGAACACAACCAAAAACAGTGGGTGGACAGTATAATTTTTACATCTAACAAAACAAAGTCAAATTCACTTCTTTTAGGGCATTTAAATAGTTGTTTTAAAAGGAGGTGCTAGGAATATAGCTCAGTAAAAAGGCACTGGGTTCAAAAAAACAGTGCTACCAAAAACAAAAAACCAAAAGGAAAAAAAAAAAAAAGCACTATATCTACTGAGATAGTTTTTAAATTATTACTTTGCAATGTATTTGAGGATTTGACACAATTTTCTAATGGTTAAACTCTTAACATACTGCCACAGCTACATTGCACCTTCAATTTTGTTTCTCTTGCATATATAATAAATAAATAAGCAGACATGATATTTGAGTCCTTTGGTTCCACTTAAGTGCCTTTTGTCAACACTTGACATCCCTGAAGAATGGTTATGCACATATTAATTGTAATGCAAACAAAAGAGTGGCAGGCGAGTGCCACCTTGTGTCCTGCGCAGGTCTCAAAGTTGGGGTGAGGGTGGGGGGACGGAGAGTAGGTGGAGAAATAAATATGAGACAATACCCAGACAGCAGAGGTCAGGTGGCGCCCTCTCTCCTGATGGGAGGAAAGGACCTGCTCACCCCTGGCAATGCGCTTGTTTATACATTTGTCCCGTGACACTCCTTTGCTTAACTAGCTCACTTCTCAGGCCCCTTGATCTGGGGGCTGGAAGACCTGTTTGCTTGGGGTGCTCCGCGCCCTCAGGGTGCTCCTTGGGCACTTTGTGCTCTCGGCTCTGCAAGTGTGAAAGATCACTAGCTCAGCCCTCCCAACAGGCCAGTGCCCATCTTCCCCTGCTGGGAGCCTTCCTCCTGTTATGCCAGCAGTGGGCAGTCTCTTCCCTGCGGGATTACTTCAAGCTCTGGCCCCTTGTCTCCCTGGGGGCTGTCTGTGTATACCCAGCTACTATGCAGACTATGGACACCTTTTCCAGAGCGACTCTAGTCAGCTTCCTGGGTGGTGTCCAAAGAATGAGCTAAGGAAAGGAGAGGAGGGGATCTAGCTTGTCACAGTGGGGAGGGGGAGAAGGAAGCTTTTTGACAGAATTTTTGGAAACTAGACTTGTTCAAGGTGATTTTGCTGAGTGAGCTCCAAGGGCAACTCAACCCCCCATAATGGGTCACGGATGCAAACGGGCCCTTTGTAGGGCCCGAGTTCCTTCTGCACTTTTGCGTAAATTTTCTCCCCTCGACCTTCAATTAGAAGGCGGGGACATCTATAACTGTACTGAGATAGAGCCCCCAGTTGGGGGATGAACACGTCTTTGCTGAAATATTACTAAAGAGACTTTGGGTTCCAACCCTGGCCTCACCTCCTGCCCGCAGTGCGTGCCAAGGAGGTAACTTAGCCCCTGCAGGCTGTGTCCTCATTTGCGGGATGAGGTTAATGATGGCTCCCGCAGGTCGCTAGGACAGCTGAGATGGGGCCAGCAATCTGGCCCCTGGCACAGGTGAAACCAACATTAATTTCCTTTCCTCTTCACTGTGGGCTAGGTTAACTATCAGATTTCAGTTCTCTAGCCTAGGATTGCTAAGGCCTGGCTAAGTTCGCACTGTGATTGCAGGAAGAGGACAATGATTACAGTCAGAAGGACTTACTTTGAAATTGCCAGAAAGGATCCAAAGACTTTAGATGTGTTCAATAGCAGGTGATTAGAAGAATAACATTTTCTTTTGGAGACATAAAAAAGAACAGAATTGCATACGTACTTTTGTAAATTGGCTGTTTCAGAATGGACATAATGTTGTTATGTAAAACTTTCTTATTAATTGTTGCAGGGCTGAGCTCCCATTGTCCTGGGACCTGTTGGGTTTTTTTTTTTTTTTTTTCCTCCTGTCTCCCTGCCAAGCCCATTAGAACAAGAGTCCTGTTCTGACTTGCAAATTTGCAATCCCAATCCACCCTGCCCCATGCTGCTCCATTGTGGGTGGTATGGGGAAAAGATCAACC
Organism: Dasyprocta punctata; assembly: GCA_004363535.1. NCBI lineage: Eukaryota > Metazoa > Chordata > Mammalia > Rodentia > Dasyproctidae > Dasyprocta > Dasyprocta punctata. The sequence goes on along the minus strand of RJWM01011371.1, from coordinate 24,326 downwards.
TCACTAGTATTCTTCCACTGAGAGCCTTTTGAAGCCTATTTCTCAGTGTATATTTGATTGGCAGAAGAGAAAGTGAGTGACATAAAGAGAAAAAGACTTTAGAGCCAACTTGTGTTCCTAACATTTTTAAAGCATCTACCACTGAATGGAAAAGCTTGTTTCATCTTGGATTATTGTCTGTAAAATGAGTCGAGCTTTCCCATACCACATATTATAATTTCAGGGGGGAGATTCATTCCCAGTGAAACATTTCAATTTCCCAGAATGTAATGCTCAATATTGACAAGGATCCAGCTGCAAAAAAACCATCAGGAAATGTAGAACGATGTGCGGTTTCAGTCAAGAAGAGGCCATGCATTCAAACAAAGGGGTGATTCCAGGGATGATTCTGAGATTTTTGGGTGGATCCAGGGTTAGGTTGCATTTGTGGTAGTACCTGGTTTGAACTGACTCATTGATTGTGCTTAGAATCATTTTAGTTGTAATACTTTAGTTGATAGTGCTTAGAATGTTGTATATGTGATATCAGCGACTTTAAAGCTGTATGTCAGAGATCACGGAGCAGGAGAACCTGGGGGTTCCCTAGTGGGGTGGGCAAGCCCAGCTTCTACCCCAGCTGTTTTGCACTCATGTCTTACATGTTCAACTCTCACAGCTTAAAAAATAGGAAACATAATTTCAAATAAATGCTTGGGTACCTTGGTGTTCCTGGCTCTAATATTTATAGTTGCAGTTATTCCAAGCCAACTCACAGTATGCAATAATCATTTAATTTTGTGAAGGCACGAATGTGAATCGCATTGCCTCCAGGTCAGGTGTGTCAGCTGGATGAATCAGTCTTGCTGATTGCTGTCACCCATGTATCCACTTGGCCACACACTAGTTTCCTTCCCTCTTCACTGTGGAGGTAGGTTAGACTATCATTGTATAAGGGGGAAAATTGTATACTCTAATAGGATTTGCAATTTGAAGTTTGCTAATATCTGAGATGTGTCCTTCATAGATGTCTAAGGTCTTCTTAGAAAGGTACAGGGTTCTGGATAAAATTTCAGTTGCCATGCCTGAGGAAGTTGTGAAGTGTGTTCTGGAAGGTTCCATACTCCATCACCATTGAGCATGGGTGGGAATTCTGTGTGGGGCGCAGATGCAGCACTATCAGCTCTCAAACACTGTAAAGGAAGAGATTTTTCTTATCCCAATCCTGACTGAAGCTTCCAAGTAATATGGTTTGGTAAAACCACGCATTGAAAGAACAAAAATTGTGTCACATTCTATTTTGTGCTTTTGGACCCACCTGAGACAAATGTTCCTGAGACTGTGCTGTGTTTGTAGAGAAAGATGACCTATTAGTGGCTCTTTAATCTGGATCATGTATAGCGTGCTCTGTGAGCTTGTTAAAATAAGACTTCGTGCCTTCCTGAAAACTATTAAAAAGAAGAACTGGGTCATGCAGTTTGCCAGCATCACAGTTATGAGTGATTAAGTCCCATGTTCCATGGTTGTTGGGGGTGGTCCAGATGGCAGGCGCCTAGGTGAGTCCTCCCTGCCCTGAGGTTTTAAGTGTGGCTATGACCCTAATCGTTGTATTTATTAACTGCATTGTGCTCACTTTATAAATGTGGAGTCCTGATTCATGTCAGTCCTTTCATGAGCACATGAGGAAAAGATTGTGTTAGATGAAAGCAAAGGCACAGAACTTAGAAAACCCAGCAAGTCAAGGGTGGAAGTCATGTCTCTCCAGACACACATGTAATCGTTCCTCCTCTTCCTTCTCTTTGTCTTCCTCTTCCTCCTCCTATTTTCACTCACTCACTCTCTTGGCAGTTCTTCTGAATAGCCAATTCCTACTTTTAAATAGTTACTCTGGATAGGAAGAGGTAATGCCAGTCTAGATCCCTCCAATACCTTTTCTGTCTGCTTGTCACCCCCAGGGCTGGGTGTCACACAGGGCTATGAGTGGTTGTTCATGCCACAGATATTCCAGGGGTCACCTTTCCCTCAGGCTGTTTTCTGGCATCCAAAAAAAGTGAGTGACTTGTCATCTCCTTGACTAAGTTATACCAGTTCTCTGCCACTAATGCAGTTTGCAAATTAGTTTCTCTAGCTATTTTTAAAAAAATAGCATCTGCTCAAGCAAGCAACCATATAGTTTCTCCAGTTCAGCTGTGAAGACAGCCGAGGACACCAGATTGAGTTTGCTTTCTGCAAACTGGATATAGGAATATAAAAAATTAAAAAAAAATCTTTTTAATGGATGGTTGTTCACTTTTCAAAAGGTTCCTTTGCCTCACCCAAAAAGATAAATAGGATTTCTTTAAACACTGACTCCTTCTAGTATACTAAATATAAAATTTAATCAATACCCTATTTCTAGAGGATTCTTCATGCATAAATGTGATATGCCTGTAAGATGTATTATAATTCACTTAAAGTTAACTTTAAAAATTACTGAATCTTTTTAGTCTGAGGGATTCAGTTCTAGGAAATCAAATTGATTTCACTGTGGCCTGAAGTGAGGGGATGAGCACATAATAATCCGCAATAATGATTTGCACACAACAAATTTAAAAATGAGGACACTATGTCATGTGACCTGCAAGGCATTAATCTAACAGCATCTATTCTTGGAAACCTAAAGGGAAGCCTTTGAACTTTTTAGCCAGAAGGAGAGCTCTGTAAAGCTGTCTCTGGGATAAGCTTCATTGGTACAAGCATCAGTCTCCAGTCAAGAAACCTCTAAGCAATCCAGATAATTCCTCTGCCAGTGGAATGCCTGTCCTAGAGCTGCTTTACACAAAGGGTCTAAAATGAGTCACAGGTAGAGTTTTATCTTCCAGGGAGGCTATTTAGTGTTATTCCAATTTCATTCATTCTGTTCTTCATCATTAAGTGTCCATTAAGCCCAATGCCAAGAATCAGGATTTTGCAAAAATGATTTTGGGCTTGACTTTTCTTTCATGGAGCCTGCAGTCCAATTTTTCCATTCTGTAGGTTAGGTGGTGGTTGTAAAGTTGTAGAAAGGTGCCTTGGATAACTTGTTTTTGCCTCTTTTTCTGACTCCTTCTGTCTTCTGCCCCACCCCAAAGTTCAGATGTCAAAGTACAGAATTGCCAGGTCATTTGTATCCCAAACACATCACACAGCATGGTGCAGCAGGCCATGGCTGTCTGTGGGTGGTTAGCATGTGTTCTTTAGAAGTTGTCTTCTACTTCATAAAGACATGAGCACTGGCTGTTTTTGTTGTTGTCATTGTCATTTGTTTGTTTAATGCCAGTGTACTGACTCCTAGTGCTTGTGGTGACTGCTTTGAGTAAGAATGGTCCAGAGAAAGAGGCAGAATTTTGGGAGGTGGAGTAGGAGAAGGAGAGCTTTGGCCCTGGGGCAGGGGAACACGTTTGGAGGGAGTACCATGAGTCTCTAGCAGCCCGGGGTTTAGAGTGTGTGGTCAGTACAGTCACTGGTGCCCTGGTCCTTGAGGAAATGGTAGTGGTGGCGGGGGGGAGTTTGTAGTCTATCCTTGACGTTTTCCATCAGTCAGTCACAGGGGAGCTCCTGGCAAACAAAGCATTTGGGAAGGCTTTACACAGGAGGCGGCCACTAAGCAGAGAGGTTTTCCTGGCTGACAGAGCCCTCTCAGGGCAGAGAAGGGAGAGCCATGCATCTCAGGCAGCAGGAATGGAAAGCCCAGTTTCAGCTGAGTGAGGATTCTGCTGCCCTTTCTGTCCCCAGGGCCGCCTGAGAGCACAGCTGGCAGGAGGAAGAGTGGCCCCTTCCTGCCTCCTCTGTGACACTTTTCACACAGCCGCTCACTCAGCCCCACGGTCAGCTTCAGTGGTGAGTGTTAATCTCCATCTCGCAGACGAGGAGACCCCGAGTGGCCGGTGATCCCACCTGAGGGTGGTCCACCTGGGAAAGAGCACAGCCAGAAATGCAGACCTGGAGTGCATGAGGCTGAGTGTGTGCTTTCAGCCAGCACCATGACCTGTCGCTCTGTGGAGGAGCTGGCCAGAGGGATTCTGCCAGGCCATGAACCTTGCGCCCAGGGGCCTTGTGCCTCCTTTGTACCAGCTCCTGAGATTGGATTCCAGCTCTGTGGAAATTGTGAGATTCATTATGGTCCAAAAGTCTAAATTATAATTAGATCATTCATGCCAAGTGGCACAATTTTTCAAGATAGAATAACTGAGATATTTGAATTAAATGAATTAGGACCGTTGTAGAACAAAGTGTCGGAGCATCATAGATTCTCAATTTTCATGTGTCCGTGGGCAAGTGTGGAGTTTCAGAGTTACAGTTTTCTAGTGTTTAAAGTGAGAATTTTGTGCCTTACAATTCCGAAAGTCTGTTTTGGTGCTGATATGATCCCTTTTGCTATTATGCTGGAATTAAGTATCTTCTTGGGGACTCTTGAAGATTGTAAGCATGATATGTATGTGAATATGAGACATGAAATGTGACAAGAGTTTAATCAGGAAACACTGGGTATCCCCCATCATAAGAATAAATTTCCCTACTGGGCAATAATTGCCTTTATTTTAATTATTCTTATACTTGGTACTTGGATAGACATAATTTCGTATTGTTCTAATCTAATGGGATGTGGCTCCACACATTTTGAGTAGGTTTTAAACCAGAGAACAATGAAACATTCAGCAAATTATGTTCGAAGGCATCGCACACACTGCTACTCGCAGCTCTGAGCCAGCCATCCTGCTCCCATATGGGTGACCAAACGCATCAACTGGGTGAAGCAGGCTGGGGTCTGGCATCCGTAAGCCATTCTGGCACAGTCACTTCCACATGGCAGGACAGGCTGGTGGAGGCTGAGTCTGATGTCTTGGAGAAGAGTGTGTGCATGCCAAGTACTCTGCCGGCAACACCTTCTTCAGCTCGCTGGTTAAGAATCCAGTATCATCTGCGCTGCTACACATCAACCCCAGTATTTCTGTGCCCTGGCTTCCTATTGACATGCCTTCCCTTTCCTGGCTAACAGAGGAAGAGAAAGATGCCAGGTTTCCAGTGGATAGCTTTGTGGGTTACTGGCAGTTCTGATAAGAGTGGTACTGGGGCAAAAATGAAGGAGATGAACTAAAAAGGAATCAAAGACTTTCTTTGGACTTTGTCTCCCAGTATTATTATCCTTACTTTCCCTTTTGAGCTATACTCTAGAAATGACTCATTTGGAAATCCATTAAGGAGGGAAAATGTGACCAGACCACAGAGGTCAGCTGCATTTCTGTTGTGTTCCTGAGGAAACATTTTCTGTTTCTGTCTGGTCCTTCCTCCAGTCCTCTGCTGTGACCTGTCATTGACTTGGAAACCTGGCCACTGTTTCTACAGCCAATTCCTGCAGAAGAGAGGCTGTAGCTGGTCTGGAAGCAGCTGGGGCTCCCTGAAGCCTTGGGCACTGCTGGGTCCTCATCGCGACCACACCAGGGGTGGCTTCTTTCATGTCTGGATGCTGAGGCATTAGAAAGAAGTGTCCTTGGAGGAGACAGACATATGATTTGGGGTTCAGGGATACTTTGTTTGAAATCTAGTCCCTGCCATATGCTCAGGTATTTAGGCTCTGTGAACCTCAGTGTTTTTATTTGCAATGTGGGACTAGTGAAGAGAGCTGCTTAAGATGAAGTGAGAGATCATGAAAGTCTCCTAGACTCCATGAATTACTTAGCAATGCTTCCATTTCAATGGAACCCCAATTAATTATCCTCTCAATAAAGTCTGATGAAATGGTTTTGCATTAGTTCTAGGATTGGACTTCGTATATTTAGAGCCCATCTCTATTCACTAGATCATGTCTTGGTAAACTTACTTGATATAGCTGTTTAAACTAGTCCAACTAGTTGAATTATAACTAGGCAGAATGCTCTCACAGAATGCTTCTGAGTTACTATACTTATTAATTTGTTTTTTAGCTTTTATGTGGTGATTTCTTAATTTTAGAAATCTAGGAGGAACCAAACAATGATGTTTCCTAGACTTTATGCAGCAAAAGATGTGAAAACATAGAAATGTGTCTTTTCAGAATTTTATACCCATATAGCTAAATCACAGAATCATTTAAGAAGATTTTGATTGACTTTAGATACTAGCAGATCTTTTGAGATTTCTGTCAAAGTTCAGCTGGTTCTCAACCCTAAGCAAAACTAGAACCGTAGGTACCAGGTGTAGGTTTGGGTGAAGCCTGACCATTGCTGCAGACTGACGTGGTCGGACCTGGCTGTGCTCTGTCAGGAGCTAAGAAGGCAGGCGTGCATGAGCCTAGTAAAAGTTAGCATTGGGTGCCACCTACCTAGCCAGAGTCTGCTGGAGTCCTTTCAGTCTGACTGTATATAAGGAATGAAGGCCCAGCAAGATTAGTCATTGGCAGAATGGTGTCTGGAGCCTGGGTCTACTGACTTCCAAAACGGGATGGACTTCCTGAGTGTTCCAGCATGGGCAGAGATGGCCACTGCACAACCTGGTTCTTCCTGGTGCACTGAAAGAAGATATGGCAGTTTAGAGTCCAGAAATCTATGACACACTGAAAAATTTGCTGTTGTATTGACACCATCTCTTCTTTAGAAATTATCTTGGGAAAAAAAAAAAAGCTAGGAAAAGTTATTCCATTGACCAGTGATGACCAGTTATTGTTCCTTTTGTCAACAGGCAAGGTGATGAATGAAGTTCTGGCAGCTTCCTGTGTCCCAGGCCTTGTAGAAATAACTGAGACAGACGTGCTTCAAAGTTCTAATGTGCATCACATCGGATCTTGGTTAAGGAAGCGTTAAAAGGAAACCGCCATTACCTATTGAGAAGGCTCTGTGCTCTCAGGCATTTGTTTCTGATTGAATCCAGAGGTTGCAAGCATGCCTCCCTGTATTACCTGTTGGAGCAGGTTTAATTTTATAAATTTTAAACACAAACTCTATGAGTTTCTAGTTCATAATTGTTCTTTTTGAGGATCCACTCAGATGAACAGTTGCATCTGTAAGAGATACATACACACCTCCACAAGCTCAGAATTGATTGGAAAATCAGTGCCAACAAACTCCCATCTGTAGCATCATCCAGTACCAGTAATGGAAAGGACAGAGTGCTTGGAATCCTTTGGGGAGAAGTCATGTTGTGTTGAAACTACAAATGACTGGAACCATAGCTTTAGTGTACCATGGCTTTTTAAAAAAACACAGCTGTCTACACTGTGTAGTTTTTGACCAGTGGCTTTAATTCATTATTGTTATCTCCCTGGATATCATCAAACATTGAAAGTCTTCAAATTGCATTGAAAAAAAATGTTTTTAAATGCAGCTTTGACAAAATCCAGTGTTCAATATAGTTTTCTGAGTATTTCATGCCAGACTTCCTGTCCTGTTATTGCAAACAGCAGGTGCCCAGGTGGTAGACTAGAAGCCTTGTGGTAGGGGAAGGAATGACAGTGAACAGGCATACTACATTGTATCGTAAACATACTTTATAAGTACGTTTCTTATTTGCTTCTTATTCAGGCAGAGATTATAAAAGTTTGTTACAAGTATCCAAATCAGGATTTGTGTTTTGTAAATGATCAGTGTTCTCAATAACCGCAGGGGAAAAAGAATGGAAAAATTCAAATATTCCTACCCTTTACACTTCAAAGGATATTTTTTATCATTCTTTTGTTTGGGCTCTGTCAAAAATTAAAGTGCTTGGAATGCTGTAATCTGTGGTCTCTTGAAGTTTAATCAATGAGAACCTAACACCTTCACAGTATGCTGTCACTTTGGACATTCATAATAAAAATTAAAACTGATTTTGGTTGCTAGTCATTTATTTTGCTTTGTAGCTTAGTGCATCATTAGTGCTTCATGTTTGCCTAGCAGATGTGCAATCCTTATCACCATATATACAGATGTAGAGATAAATAACAAACCTTTCACTGTATCCATCATTGAATCACTGACATTTTCCAAATTCGAACAGCTACTCCTTCTGTTATTTCTTGAAAGGCTAAAATGTTTTCGAATGCCAAGGACTTTTTGAATATTCATTCTACACTATGCATATGCAATGTACATTTTAATTACCATTAATTTATGAATCAAAGAATTCCTGAAGATTGAACTTATGCTTTCTGGAGTTTTTGCTTATATTTTCTACTGAATTGATTATAAATTTTGATCATAATGTATTTTCTATTAAACAATAAGTAGGGAACTGGAGAAGGCTGTGGATAATACAGTGGCCCTATAGGCATTTCAATAGCATCTTTCTTTGACTCTGTGCCCAGTGCGTTGGAGCACTGTTTTATGTATTCTGTCATACTATAGTAAGAAAGAAACAACTCCAAAGAAGTCTAAACATATGAGTCTTGTGCAGAAAACTTGGATCTTGCTTGGCACTTTTACCATATTTGATTTGACAATAAGATCCCTTTCCTTCTTTTGTAATGAAACCTGCTTCTGGCAGGTTTACCACCCATCTAGCTCTCTAGATCGCCTCTTCCAGCCTCCACCAAAAAATGAACAGCATGGAGTTGGGAGTAGCCAGAGTATTCTAGTACATATATGGGCAAATGATTTGGGAACTTTTTTTTTTTTTTAGGCAAGGTCTAGCTATGATACCCAGGCTGGCCTCGAATTCCTGGGCTCAGGTGATCCTCCCATCTCATCCTGCCTCACCCTCTCAAGTAGCTGAGACTGTAAGCATTGCACTACCACAACTGGCTTAGGTTTTGGAACTCTGAAATTGGAAGGAAAAAAAAGAGTCTGTTTCTTTTCCATGGATGAGGTGGAGGAAAAAGGGAGAGTAGCAAATAGACAGTCCCATTCCCTCTGGTGTGTCTGCATTCAACACTTAACTGGGGGTGCTTTTCTAATAATAAGGCACATGCACAGGGCCTGTCTGTTAGCAGGGTTATCTTTTGAGAACCCGACGACCCCTTCATAGAGTCAGAGGTTGGTGCTTTTCTGTGGATGGTTCCCTTTCAGAAGTGCCTCTCCTCTGTGCATCCAGACCAGGCCTCTTGGTCGTGGTTCTCAATATTAGCAGCCCACATTCTTGTGTGTCTGCCTTCAGTCCGTGGCAAAGGAAAACTCTCAAAAGCCTTCCTTCCCTGGGGACGTCGACATGGTGAGCTGGCTTTTAAAACAGCATTAGGTGACTTTGACACACTGAAGCTGTTTCGTATCCACACAATTAAAAGAATTATTGATACGGGTACAGTGTTTGGTAGTGTATATGCTGGCTTCTCACTTCAATTCCAAGGACAACCATCTTGTTCAAATGAGATGGGTGGTCTTAAGCAATTTCTTTGCTGGGTTAATAATTTCTTCATAGAATAAAAGAAAAACCCTGCTTCATAATAGCCTCCCAAAGGAAGTGCACACAGATGATTGCTTTTATCCAAAGTCGTTTGTGTTCTACACTATTTAAGAATATAAGCAATTAAGAATGTAAAGTTTGATGCTTGAAAAGAAAGCCTCTTTCCAGTCATTATTAGTGATTTCCCCAAATCCACTCTTTCTACATCCATTTGTTTAAAACTGGGAAGAATTCCACGTTATCATGGTGACATCAAAGCCAGTATTTTCATAGGTGAGCACAGTGTTTAGACTTTCACGGTTATTGTTTTGTAGATATTTATTTCACCACCTGGTATCTGTGAAAACTGTTTACTCGTCTTATTTCTTCTGAGCATGCCTCTTTCAAAACATTTTTTAAATATAGAAAAATACTCAACTCATATGCAATGCAGAAATAAAATGACCTTTTTCATACATTTCTATGTTGTAGCAAGGATAACATTTCCAATCCAATAAATGCCTATAGATAATTTAGGAAAAAAGACTATAAGCTACAAAAAAATGCCTGTATTTTATTATCTAAACTTTCTCTATAAGAGCAAATACTGTCCTTGGATTCAATTTCTTAAAAGAAACAGTTCACAAAATTAATAAACATTTTAAAATTCACTGAAGGGTCCATCATCCTAGAAACAAAAGCAGCTTTCAGATGGCTGAAATGGTCAGCCTGGTCAGTTGGAAGACACTGAATATGTCTTTCATAATTTTGCCCAGTTGATCATAAGACAGGAGAAGAATATTGAATAGAAGCAATCGCTGTTCAAAAGACATTTTTGAAAAGCTTTGTGAAAGCGGAGCCAAACCTTATATCATCTTATTGGACTTTCCACAGAGTTGCACTGACGTAAAAAATTCTCACACTCGTGGTCACCTCAAGAGCTACAGCCATCAGACATAGAATGTGCGCCTCCCGCTTCCGATGGCATCATTCCAATCCTTTATTGACAGAAAATCAAAAAAACAAAACAAAACAAATAAATAAAAAGTAGTGTCTTTCTCAGGAATGTCCACATTCCCAGGAGTTTTGCTTGTATGTAAATGTACATCCGCACACACACTCCGTGAACTGGAGGCACAGACAGAGTGACTAGAATCTTCTCAGTCCTTAAAGAAGCAAAAGTCCCTTGATAAGGTCCAGCTGGGGACTGCTAGGAGACCTAGGAGCCCAGAGGCCAACCTGGCTTCTGCAGCAAGCTTGACCAGCTACAACTGAAGCCCCAACTGCTTCCTGTTGACACCACCTCCCATACTTGGCTTTTTAGAAAAATGTTGCAAATTTGTCTTTAAATACCAATATCCCTTTATTCATCCAACACATTATTTATTTAGTGCTTACTAAGTGCCCAGTACTGTGCTTGAAATCAGAGCTGGAGCTACAAATTGAAATCATGCCTGAAGAGTGAGGTCCTGAGTTCGATTTCTGGTACCAAAAAATAAAATAAAACCATGCCTGTTTGTGTCATTAAGATCCACATATTAAAAAGGAATACAGGGAGGCTGAAGCAGGAGGATTGTTGTGAGTTTGAGACCAGTCTGGGCTACAAAGTGAGTTCAAAGCCATCCTGAACTGCATAGTGAGACCCTGTCTCAAAAAAATAGGACCAGGGGTTTAGTTCAGTGGCGTAAGCGCCTGCTTGGCAGGCATGAGGTTGTGAGTTCAATCCTTGTCCCCCCCGCCAAAATAAAAGGAATACAAGGATATAGAGTATATTAAGCAGAAGACGAAAGCCTGAGAGACTCACAGAGGCAGATGCAAATCAGTGTTTTCTCTAAAAATGACTTATTAGCTCATTTCCACTACAGGAAAGGGGACAGCAGTTCTTACAGTTTGTCCTTTGCTGTTTCCCAGCCAGTAATGTCTTTACTGGTTTATTTGGAGTTCACAATACTGGGATTATGTTTGCAATAATGAACCATTTCTATTGAAAGTGTAATATCTTCAGGGGCTTTTTATCTGATTTCAGTGACCTAGCAGTCAAGATCCCTCTAGCAAGTATGTTCTCTTGCTGGACAGTCCACGCAGCAGAGCTTAGGCAGGGTTGCTCTTTTCTGAACCCCTAGATTTTAGCCAGGATGTAAGTCCTACTCTCCACAGATGCTGCCACTAAATTATACAAAGAAGTGATATTTCAACTATTAATAGATGGAGGAAAACATTCAAATATTTTCAAGCACAACAACATTGACTTCACAACCTTTGGAAAATACAAATAAAACACAAAAAAGTTGTTTCTACTGTGAAACTTACATGCATTCAGTTTCTTGAGAAATCTTCCATATCTAACATGCACATGCACTACATATATATATAACATATTATATATATATATATATATATATATATATATATATATATAGAGAGAGAGAGAGAGAGAGAGAGAGAGAACAAAGATGGACTGCAGCAAGACAGTGGGATGGCAGTAGAGAGACAGTTGTTCTTGGCCCATATTTTCCCTGAAGTTGGATTTTTCTACAGGCATCTTGGTACAGAAGCCACAAGGTGGGTTTTTCCAGATCTCTGTCATAATTGACAGGAGAAGAAAGGTTAACTGGATGTTTGCAATCTAATTATATCTTGCCTACAAAGATGTCTATTAAATACAAGAGAGGAAAATAAAGCCAATAGAAACCCCATAGGTTGTGGATTCAGTTCACCATTAGGTCTTATCTTTTGTCAAGGGAAAAGGTACCTTAGAGCTAAGTACAGGAACTTTGCTGGAATATGAGATTTGTGAAATGTAGGTTTGGTGTGAAAATTCAAGTATTTCCATCTACTGGTAAACACTGGACAGTACATGTTACTGAAATAATTATAAGCATGGCCACAACCAAATAATTTTCTAATTACCTTTACTTGGACTTCAGCCAAGACATGAGGAATGACATTCCATTCCACTAAGATTCTATTCACATCCGAACTAACCTTGGTAGGCTTAACCAGATCATCAAACTCTTTAAACTGAGAATCCACAAGATAATACCAGAACAAACTCTTTTCTAACAGTGGGGATTGAGATTTTTCCTCTTTCTGGGTCTCCGGCTTGCAAGTAATTTAAATACATGTATATGTTTTTTAAATTTTTATTTTGTAAATTTTTATTAGTTCATGTTTCCAGTACATAATGATTGCAATTCTTCATGGGGAGTTGCTATATGTACTTAACACATTTTAATTCTTTTTACATCCCCTTCCGCTCCTCTTCTTCCTCTTTCCTTCATCTCTAGATACTCTTTCCATTTGTGAAAGATCACCTCTTTGTTTCCTATTATCTTTTATTTTGTTCTTTGTTTATACTTCGGATTTCTCATATAAGAGAAATCATGTGATGATGAATCATGCTTCTGATTTATTTCAATTAACATTATTGTCTCAAGGTGCATTCATTTTTTACAAAGGATTCAAATTTATCTTTGAATGAATGTGTTTTAAATGCAGTAACATTACATTCTATTGGTTACAATCCTACCAGTCTTTGTTGTTGCAAAAGGCTGTCAGGACCTGGAGATGCTCAGTACCGAGGTCACCCCCTTGGACTCAGCAAGCTGAACTGGCAGTGGGTTGTTGACATGAACTAAAGCCACTATACTACTACGTTTCCCCAAAAATAAGACCTCACTGGAGAACAATCAGCCTTGATCAGTAGAGATCAAAAATGCCAGCCCCAATCAGTCTATCATAACTGATTGTTTTTCAACTGGGTCTTATTTTCAGGGAAAAGAATAGACATAGTTGTAACCTCTCCCCTTGGGTTCTATGATTGTCCCCCCCCACCATTTTTTTAAAGAACTTCTGGAGGTGTTACCTTCTTCAGGTTGGGTGAAGGCTTGGCCCCTCTACCTCTTGCTACTTAAAGCAGATTACCTGCTTCTCTCTCTCCAATGATGTCCCTTCCATATCCCATGTGCTCTGTTCAGGGGCATATGTTTTTTCTCCCACACGTGGAGTACATGCCCTGAAGGACTTGATCCTCTCCCTACTCTAGCTCATGGGACTCTTGCTAAGGAGTTGGGGCAGGTCAGGCACTAGGACCCAAGCTGAAGCAGAGGTCCAGGGTGGCTAAGGGTGCCCAGCCCTCTGCTGAGAACCATTCCCAGGAGTGGAGCTGCTGTTCCCCTAGGAAAGGTGCCGCCCTCTCCCTCCTTTGGGCCCATGGTGTGATTTTGTGTCTGTACATTCTATACAAAGGTACTTGTCCTTTCCTTTTGTAAATTACATGTGACATGAATTAAGCCAATATAAACAACTGAAAAAGTCATTCTCCAGGAGCAGAACAAAAAGGAAACCCACTTCATAGGAGAAATGTGCTTAGTGTACTTTAGCTCATTTTTTAGATGTGTTCCCTAAAAATTGGTCTCCCATTTGAGTTATCTGGGCTTGCATCAAAGAAGTTTCTTCTCTCGTCAAACTTCTTCCATCGCCCCTAAAGAAAACACATTCCCTTCCTCAGATGTGTCTTTCAAGCTACTCCCTGCTCAGTTTTCAGTTTGCTGCTTTTTTATTGGTTGCTCTTGACATTCACTTGGGTTCCTCGGAGAATGCTTACAGCTGAAGTTGCTTACAGTGGCTTCCATAGTGGTCTTAAACTTGTCTACCCATTAATCACCTGGGAGGTATCAAAAAGATACTGAATCATGTGTCCCCAAAGTTGTGATTTTTAGATGTGCCCTGGGTGTTGGGAGTTTTAGAAGCTCCCAGTAAATTCTAACATGGAGACAAGTTTGAGAAACATGGGACTAGAGAAAAAAAGGAGAGGTTTATGGGTCTCAGCCTGAATCCCACCTGTTACATTTGATTTGAGGCAAGTCACTTCATCACACCAAGCCTTAATTTCCCAAAAATATATAAAGCAGATAACCACACCAGAATTTTTCTCATCTGTGTGATGAAAATATTGTTTACACTGTGCGATTATTGATGTCATGGGTTTGGCACAGGGTGGGCATTCAGGAAATGATAGCTGTTCTTTTATCCCTCAGATGAATAAAGACATGGAAACAGCAAATGACTAAGTGATGTCAGATTAATGAAAGTGAAAACAAGTAGGGTGACACCCAAACTCATGTGAGAATTTTTTTCTGGGCAAATGAATGGTTCATCTATTGCAAGCTTTTGGAAAGAATGATACAGCGTAGTACTCAGAGATAAGGCTATTGTGTGCATCTGTTTTCCCAGGGTGGGTGAACAGGATCAGCCTGGTAGATAAAGCTGAAGATAACTGGGAAGCAGACTCTTGGCAAAGCCTGCTTGGCTCCAGGAGTGTGGTGGGCACATTGCTGATCACACACCTTGCTATGGTCCAGGATATCCCTAGGAACAAAATAAAGAGTAGTAAGGGAGCCGGGCTGATCTGGTCGTAGCCTCCTGGCATATTAGAATCCAACACCCGATTCTATTTTAATCTAAATCCTCCATGTCCTTCATTTCTCACATGGTTCTTCAGACATTTCCCATGCTGGCCTTTAATTCCCAGGCTCAAGGAATCGTCTTGCCTTAGCCTTTTAAGTAGCTGGGACTACATACAGGTGCATACCACTGCACCTACCCCCCCTTTCTTTTATTACTTATTTTATATTCATCTCAAAAATTATTCTTAAAAACAAACTATAAATGCAATAGCTATTGGAATGGATGCAATTCCTGTTATGCAGACTTGGCTGAGGCCAGAAAGTCTCTTGCTTTGTGGCCATGGGGTAAGGAGAGGGACTTAGCAGTGTGCAATCCTCTAAGATAGAAACTAGAACAGACAGAATGTCAGAGCTGAGAGGAACCCAAACCGCCACTTGAACCCAAGGGGTTCATAACTTATATGCAACACAAGGGACATATTTTAGTTTTGCTTGATGAGAATCATGACTTTTCATCTGATTTGAAGAGTTTGGTAATTTTCCAAGACTAAAAAAACAAAAACAAAAAGATTTTCTTAACAAGGAAACTTCAAAGCCATAGGACAGTTAGGAGCAAATGGGGCTCATCCTCAGGTGACCACACTTCTTTCTAGCCTGTGCTTCCCCGCTCACAGCAAGCCCAGGCATCCTCAGTGGGCAGCACTGGCTAAGCCCCAGGGTCACCTGATTCAGTAGAGGGGCACAGCCCAAACAGGACAGTTGGACTGCACAGAGGAGGGTCCATTGTCCTTCAGAGATAGACACTAGGTCTCTTGATGACTCTGGGAAGAAGGCAGAGCTCTTGGCACTGATGGAAAATCTCCGTATGTTAACCTGTGATGCAGAGTCAGGCAGGCTGGGCAAGCAAGACTCTGGCAGGAATGCAGGCCACACACACACACACACACACACACACACACACACACATATACAGAGGTATAAAAACAACCAGGAGAGTTTTGGCCTTCTTTTTTTTTTTCTTTAATACAATTGAGTTTTCATGTGTAGGCTCGTTACCCAAACAAGGTTTTAGCAGGATGAAGGAATTGTACAACTCTTAGTGAGACTCAGTTAAGCTCAACACTAATGACACAACGGTAGCAGCTGTGACCAGACAGGGTGCTCAGCATAGCGGGGAGCAGCTGCCCCAGCAGCCCCTGAGGGCCAATGGCAGGGCTTTGGAAAGACTCCCCATCCTCAAGAGAGGACAGCCTAGTGGTTAGCAGATCAGACTCCACACCCACTCTGCCTGGACTGCCAGCCTCAATTCCACCACGTGCTAGCACTTACTTTCCTCTAAACTTCAGTTTCCCAATCTATAAAATGCAGATAGCAGTATATACCTGTGAGCCTGTTTTGAAAACAAAATGAGAAAAACTGATTGAAAGTCAATTCAGTGTCCAGGGAATCTCACATGTTCATTGTGTTGAATCCGTTTTATGGTGTGAAATCATATTGTAACTTCTTATATCAAAGAAGGTGATACTATTAACTATCCTAGAAAAGAATGAGGCCTGGTGGTGTTAAAGTTCTATGATGTAAATGAAAGATTGATTCCCTTTGCTTACTTTTCCATCAGCTACTTAGCCATATGACTGACCTCAACTATCACCCTGATTCTTTTAGTTACTCAAGTATGAAAAGAGTACCTAACAAATGGTTCTAGTGAAGTTTGGGTGACTAGTAAAAGATTTTTCTACAATAGCCATTTTAAGCTCTCAGGTCAAGTGCTCTGCAGTCCCTCTTGTGAGGAAGCCTTCCTTGTGAGGATGTATCTTTTGTACAAATACATTTTTGTAGATACCTTTGACCTAGCCTAATATCATGATCTCCATGAGACAGAATATTGGAGGAATTTCACACTTTGGGCAATACGTGCGGTTATGACAGTAGTATTTCCTCCTTTGCATGGTGTTGTCGGCCTGGCAATGTTTGTGAGAGCTGACTTTCACAAGAAAGAAGGACCCATGTACATGTGGTATATGGTAGGAAAGACAAGGGGAGATACAGACTGTTCTGGGGGGCAGAATTTCCTCATGGGGGCATACGATTTAGTGCTACTGCCCACTGCAGTCTAGTAAGACTTGACTGGGGTATGCTCAGGACTGGGGCCAGGCTGACCTCAAGAGAGGCCAAGGCCACTGCTAGCACTGATTGTACCTTTGTACAGATTACACAGGGAGCCCTTGCATCGTAGGCTGCACAGCTTGGTGAGGGGAGGTCAGCTGGGATTCAGCTCCTACTCAGCCCCTCCACAGGTGCTATTGTGCAGTGTACACCCCACATGGCTGTGCTCAGCAGTGCTGGGACAGACCCAGAAGTTCAGCTATTTCACCCCAACTGAGAAGATCAATGCTAACACCCAAGGGCTCCATATGTACTTATGCCCAGGTCATGGGGGGATTGCAGGATGAGAAGGTGCCAGGAGGTAGGGAGGTAAGGACCTTTGTTCCCAGAACTTGGAGAGGCGTCCCTGTAGAGCTTCCCAGTGCTTCACATACCTTCCCAACTTCTCCACCCCCTGGCTCCCTTTTCTGTCAGCTTGCTGCTCTCTCTGCCTTAGTCTGGCTCTGTGTTCTCACCTTCCTGGTCCAGGTCCTCTCACCCAGTGTTCCCTACTAGCACAGCCTTGGTTTCAGAAGGCTGCAGGACTGACTTCTCTGTGGGTGGAGCTCATCTGAAGCCTTCCACAGAATGCCGGAGAGTGCTGGGGACAGCCAGGCTCCTGTCCCATGCCTGGATTCACGTGGGCAAACTTGAGGGGAAGAGGAGCTGATGAGGCTTCTGGTATGTAAGGAGTAGATGAGGCTGAGCAGGGAGCAGTCTGAGGCTCCTCTTTGTATCTTGCTTTGTGTTCACTGCCAGGAGCTTCTCAGGACCCTTTCTTCACATGCTGAAGGTTTAGGTTCAGGGCCCTCCCAGAAAATCCAGGGTGATCTCATCTGGAAATCCTTGACTTAGTTACATCTGCAAAGATCCTTTTTCCAAATAAGGTCACATTATAGGTTCCAAACTTTAACATACGAACAGTATCTGTTCTGTCAACTTACTACTCACTGTTATTCCAAATCTGCATTATTTCCTGGTGTGTTGCTGTGTTTTTCTCTAGAGTGGTGGGGTTCTCTGACATGCCTTCATACCAGCTCTGGGTAAAACAAGAAATATTGTGCAGCATCACTTCCCTAGTCTGGAACTTTTGACTAGGGAGCTAAATTCTCTGTATGTAAAGGTTCAAATTCATCCCAAGGGATTTATTTCTGAAAGACCATAACATCCTTGAGCCTCTGTTTCTGTCCTTAACTCTGCCATATTTCCTAAATCAACTGCCATCATCTCTTCCCTTCATTCTTTTTTTTTTTTTTTCTTTTTTTGAGACAGGGTCTCACTGTGCAGTTCAGGCTGGCCTTGAACTTGCAGGGATCCTCCTGCTTCAGTCTCCCAAGTGCTGGGATTACAGGTGTGCACCAACACACCCAGCTTCCCTGCATTATTACGCCACCTTCCTATCAGGCCGCTGCTTCCATGCTGGCTACCTCAGTCTCCACACGGTGGGCAATACCACATGTGCATACATGTGCCCCCTCCCCTTCCCCCATACAGACACCTGCATACACCTGTCCAAGTTCTCAAGAATAAGACCCAGCTCAGGAGTAGCTCAGTGCTACAGTGCTTGCCTAGCATGCTTAACACTCTGGCTTCCATCCCCAGTATCACAGAGAAACCTGAAGGCACAGGCCTGGTGTGCTGTGACAGTGCCCTTCTCCCTCCTGCCCACGCTCTCCTGGGTCTCAGAGCTCTGGCCTTGCTGTTTTCTCTTACCTCTGCCACTGTGTGTAGCATGATGTCCATTTCAAGGCCCTAAGTATCCCAACCAAGGCATTTTTATTATGAAGTCTTCCAGCTCATGTATCAAATGTAATAAAATGTACCTAGGTGGTGCGTTAAATGTTTTGGGGTGCGAGAGGCATTAAAGGCTTTTGGAAGTCATCTTCTGTACATCTTTGGCTTTGAGTGTCCCTTTGAGAGTAGGAGGAGGGTGTTTCTAGCCATCTCCCGTGTGTCACAACAGGCGGGGAGACAGCTGGGCTTGTGGTCAGGCGCAGCCGAATCTTTATGGCCCCTCAGTCAGATAGCGGTGGCAGGCCCTTTGTTTCCCCTTCCTCTTACCCGGAAGTTACTAACTCAGCTCTGCAGCTTTCCTTTCCTATTTGGGGATTTTTTTTCCAGGATCTCATGCCTTTCTCAAATATGCCCGTCTCTTCCTAGCCTTTGCCAGGCCAACTGCTCCTCAGCCTTCAGCTCTCACCTCAAATGGAGCTCCCCTGGGAGCCCCTCCTTCACATCAACCCATGGCTCACTGTCGTTTTCCCGGGAGCACGTCTCGGAGTGTAGCTGTGGTGTGTCTGTGTGTGCTGAGGCTCAGAGGCCTCAGCTGGTTGGGTCCCCACTGTGTTTCACTCAGCACCCTAAAGTTGTTAGCACGGTGCTTCTTCTCATGTCTTCATATGATCACACCCCAAGAAGGCCTTTTGCTTCATTTGCCTTTTCCTGTATTAAAATAGAATCTAGCCTGACTCATTATCTTCTTTTTATTTGGTACCAGGAATCAAACTCAGGACCCTGTTCTTGCCAGGCAGGCTCTATCCTGCTGAGTTAAATCCCCAACCCTGGCCTGATTCATTACCATTCACTGTGACCTCCCATAATCCTAATAGAACACTATGTGAGAATCCAAGTTAGGGAATGTGCGACCCCAGGTCTGATTCAGCCTCCACTGCCTGGACACTTCCTCAGTAAACAGCATGTGTTCTTGGTCTTAACAAATCCGTCACCACAATCACCACCGTATATATACCAATGACTAGCACTCTCTGTTTCAAAGGGCTATCTCTATTCCCATTAGTGGCCTCCCTTGACACTTAGAGTGATGTGGGAGGCAGCTAATGGAAGGGGTAAGTCCTTTATGTAGTTGCTTGTGAATTGCAAGTGATGCACTGTATAGAAAGAACTTAGCCCCAAACCTGTAACACAATAAGCAGTAAGTCATGTATAGCCACTGTTTCTATCAAATGGTACTAACAAGTGAATGTTGCTTTAGGTATTATATGTTTGATATTTAGTTGTAAATATCCTGATGTTGCTTGGTATCTTGGGATCTGTGTGACTCAAATAAACACCAGGGGCCTCTCAGGGCCAGATCAACTTGTATTTCTTACTCCACATAAATTACTGTTCAGCCTGAGACCAAATTGACTTATCCTTTTGGCTCTATCTCGAAAAAAAAGACAAGATTTAAAAGTGATGTGGTTAAAAAGCTATTTCACTGAACTCTGAATGTTCCCTCCATCGCTAGTTTTGCTAGAGGCCCCTGACTTCCTCCTGAGCTTGGCTCACTGAGTAGGGAAGGCTGGGGTCCTTTGTTCTCTGTTTCATTCACCCTAGGGACATTTATTAAGTACCTACTAAGAAAGAACTTTGCTTGCCATGTAAGAATTAAAAACTGAATAAAGCTGGGCGTGGTGGTGCACGCCTTTAATCCCAGCACTTGGGAGGCTGAGGTAGGAGGAGCGTTGTGAGTTCGAGGCCGGCTTGGGCTACAAAGCGAGCACAAGGCTGGCCTGAGCTATGCAGTGCGACCCTGCCTCAAAAAACCAGGGTCGGGAGTTTGGCTCAGTGACTTAAGCACCTGTTTGGCAGGTGCGAGGTTGTGAGTTCAATTCCCGGTGCCACAAAATAAAATAAAATAAAATAAAATAAAAATAAAAATAAAAACTGAATAAGGCATGGAGATCTTGTCCTGGAGTCAGTTGGGAGACAAGGTAAAACTTCTGCAAGATGAAATGAAATCAGTGACTTAGTAGAGGACAAGAAAGTGTTGGGCCGCAGAGTGAAGAGGCACTGTTTTGAGTGAGAGCAGAAGGCTGGAGATGGGGTCCCAAAAGAGCTGGCCTTGAATAGGGGAAGGCAGTTAGGGTAAGAAGCCCCAGACCAAAAGCAGAGCCATGGGGAAATGCACAGCAGGAACCAGTAAGGAGCTCCTGGTCAGAGAGTCCTTGTAACAGGATGATTGTCCTTCATGAAGGGACAGGAGCGTCATAGGAATGGACATGGTTCTCTGTATCTCTGGTCTCTGACGTGTACTGAGCAGCATTTTGTTCCTTTTAAAATTTTGACAAATGCATCCATTTATTTAACAGATCACATCTAAATGGCCAGCTACTGCCTATTCTCTACTTCTGGAGAGATTTTAGTGCAGCATGAAGGACATCACTACCACATTGAGGGTGGGTGGGTTCTCTAAAGATGAGTAGAGTAGGGTCAGGAGGTTTGGGGAGAACATGGCTAATATTTTATGTGGTCCAAGAAGACCTCACTGATATTTGAGTGGAGATAAGAAAAAAGGATGAAGTAAGTTATGGTTGATTAATTGAACAAAATTAATGAGGCAGTGACCTTGTTTAACGTGCTGTTTGGCAAGGTGCAGCCAATCACAAGAGCATATGGTATATTGTTTTTCTTCCCCACTTCCCTGAACACATTTCCCGTACATCAATTAGGGCTCAGCTTTGCAGGGAGACTGTTGAGTTGGTAGAAGTGGTGCAGTTGTGAGTTATATACATTTCTGGGAAGGCTGTTACTATTACTTGTGTTTGTCTGTAAGTCAAGCACCTGTGGGTCTCAGTGTCATCTCTACCACTTTGTAGCTCTGTGAGCATAGTCTGTTATTTAAACTCCTTATACCTACTTCATATCAAAGTGAGTAATCACGATAATAGAGTAGTCATGATAACGTTGAGAGAATCAGATGAGATGGATACCTATGAAGTATTCTGCTGACTGCTGTTGACCAAAGATGTGTTTGATAAAGGTTGGTCATCACAGCAGCAGAAGTGTAGTGGTGATATTACCCAAAAGGTGACTCATCCCTGCTTGGTTGTATTTGAAAGTTACTTTCCCAAGTTGAACTGTGGCCTCCTGGGATTCTATGACTGTGAGCCTCTAATGGTCAAAATATGAGTTTGATCTCTGTATTTCATGCAGTGCTCTTTACAGTAAAGCATTAAATAAGCATTTAATGGAGAAATGAGTTCAATTATAACCCAACTGGGGAAAGACCACAGTGGAGAAAGCACCCATACAGAAAAATGTCTCATCAAACTCTCAGGAAATGAATTGTCTTTTATTTATTGTTTCCCTAATTTTTTAATCATTTTTCAATGTCATTTTTATAGTGACTAGAGTTGCATTATAAAAACAAAACAAGCTGGGCGTTGTGCCATACATAATCCCAGTACTTGGGAGGTTGAGGTAGGTGGAGCATTGTGAGTTCGAGCCTGGCTTGGGCTACATCATGGGCGAGGCCGACCTGAACTACATAGTGCAAACCTGCCTCAGAAAACTAGGGCCGGGAGTTTGGCTCAGTGGCTTATGTGCCTGCTTCACAGGCATGAGGTTGTGAGTTTGATCCTTGGTGCCACAAAAAATAAATAAATAAATAAACAAAACAAAACAAAGCAGTCTGTAGTGTAGCTCAGCAGTAAAACGGGTGTTTAGCGTGCAAGAAGCCCTGAGTTCAATCTTCGGCACCAGAACCAAAACAAAACAAAAGTAAGAATCAGGGAGAATCCATTTTTTAATAGTAGCTCTGGATTTCAAAGGCAAAATGTGCCAGTATATGGTCCTTAAAGTGATTAACCAAAATTTATCTGGTGGCAGAATTGCAAAGACAAGTGACAAACCACTTCTTTGTAACTGAGAGCCACAATTGATTAAGTCACCAGTCTCACCCCTGCCACTGACTTGGTAGTCAGTCTTTGAGGCAAAATCATCATCTCCCATTTGAGGGTTTTAATATTTCTACTTAGACTGAAGAAACTTTGGTATGCTGAGAATCAAGTTGATATGGGACCTCAAAGTGTATTATAATTATTTAAAGAGCCCCAGGGGACATTGACCATAAGGGGACAGATGCCACCTAGCATGCCAAAGACCCAAGCCTGAAGCAGGGTAGGAAGGAGCCCTGACTGCTTCCTGGGGACAGCCTTTGGCATCAGAGCGACAGTGTCAAGCTCTTGTCTGGACATTTTAGGATTATGCCAGACAAAGGGTGTTTGTGGTCTTTTCAGTGAAGCCAGATTAATTTCAGTCATGTGTCACCAAGACTGTGACAAGCTTCCCCAATGGTGAGAGAACTATGCCCATTTCAGCCCTGGCCAGCAGAGCGTTTGCACACGTGTTGAGTGGGGCAGGCTGTGTATTTCCTGGTTGGGCCTGGTGTGTGCTTCCATGTACAGCTTGTGTGCACGGTCCGGGTCTCAGTGCGGCTCCTCCCCGACGGAGAGCCCCGCCAAGCCTCTGCCCTCCCTGTCGTGGCCTGCGTGTGTGTGAGGGACTGAAGGGGAAGAAGGCATTTATAATCTACAGAACATGTGGAGAAGCTTGCTTTTGGCAGTATTCAAGAAAAAACTATTGCTGATTTACATTTCCTGTTTTCTTCTTGTGTCTATTCAGAGAAGGGGGCAAATCAATGGCCTGAGCCTTGGAACTGTGAGGGTCACTGCGTCGGCAACGTGGGATGAGAGGGAGAGAGGCTGGGGGGCCACAAAGACTTCCTTTGACACTCACCAGCAGATACTGGTCATTTGCTTCCGGATAACTTTGAGTTCAGAAGTTCCACCATCATTAGAGAACTGTCATGCTTGTGAGGGGAAGACCAGTGCAGTTCCAGTAATAGATGTGAGTAAACACGTTCCAGTTCGATGTTACTATTTTCATAGAAGCACACTGCTCCAAAGGTTGCTCAGCTCGGATGTGGGTGGCACCCTTTGTATCTGTGTCCACAGCGTGGGTGCACCAAGTGATAAGTTCAGAACCTAGTAAGCCAGGAATGGCAAAGGGAGCTCTTAGCCAGGACTCACCCACTACCTCTCCTGAGGTGCCAGGAATACAGACAATCCAGAACAGGGAAAGGATGAATGGACTGCCAGTAAAAATGGTCACACTCGAGGACGCGTGGCTCTCCTTGGCCACGCCCAGGTCTCCTACTCCAGGGTTGCAGGTAACTTGTTTGCATCTTGAAGCTACCTCTGCTAGACAGAAATGTAGGAATTCCACCTCATTTGGAGACACTGCTATTCTCAGAGGAGGGCCACTGTTCCGCAGAGGTGGGAGTGTTTCCTTGAAGGCCTAGAGAGCTGGGAAGTTGACAGTGAATGCAGTGTGGGGCAGGACAAATCAGAGCACCAGGTGAGTCACTGACTTAAAACCTCAGCAAATATTTTAGTTTTGTAACTACAACGATGTAACGAGAGGCTGAACGAGAGATTCTTCGATTGTAGGGATGTTTGAGATGGAGAAAAAGATGTTGCCAACAAAAATCTCAACAAGATAGCCTGGTGTTGTGGTGCACGCCTTTAATCCCAGCACTCAGGAGGCTGAGGTAGGAGGAGTATTGTGAGTTTGAGGCCAGCTTGGGCTACAACGTGAGCGCAGGGCCGGCCTGAGCTACATAGCACGACCCTGCCTCAAAAACACTAGGTCTGGGAGTTAAGTGTCTGTCTGGCAGGCTTGAGGTTGTGAGTTCAATCCCTGGTGTTACAAAAAAAAAAAAAAAAA